>JAPYZD010002748.1:0-47780 GCA_030522725.1 Ichneumoninae sp. B BG-2022a
TGAATATTATTGTTTTCATTGATTTAATTGATAAATCGCAAAGGAATTCTTTTAGTCAATATTAACTAAAAGTTCGTACATCAGAATTCTCGAAATCTGTAATCGTCCGAAACATTGGGACACGCAGTGTCCGAATATAGGGACGTACCGAAAAACCGCGTCCGAAGATCGGTACATTTGGGCTCTGTTGATACTTTCTTCCGTAATTTAAAAAATATTTATCGTTTTATAATTAACCGGTGACTTTTGGAAACTAGAAACTATCAGCTTGATATTGGTTTCGGTTATTTCAAGAAAAAAAACGTTCTTGATAAATTAATAACGGCTGGAATCTTAGGCTGCTCTTAACCGTCCGATCATTGGTACCTTTACCGTATGTCCACCATTTTTTTAATCTCCTTTTATTTTTTTTATCTGCTTAACGTCGCGTCAACTGCTATGGTTATTAGCGACGGAACGTACTATGAGTATTATATATACACAGTTACTCAAGTTCGAGTAACTGTGACTGAGCAAGTAAGTATGAGTGAACGTTAATTGTACTTTTTGGATGCCGGTAACTTTTTCGCAATTTTTACTTACTTGAATTTTTACTTGATTTTCGTTCGTTATTCATGAAGTTCGACATTTGAGCCGATCGAAGTGTTGACCTCCGCTCCTTAATGGAGCTCGGACTTTCGTCCTTCCGTTTACGATTCAGGACGCTCATCCTTCCATTTCCGATCTACCAATGATCCCGCGTATTGGATTCAGACCGATAAAGTTACGCCGTTCGGATATCGTCGCTATCTCCAATTTGGCCGCACTTCCCGCATCACGCGCGTTCGCGACCTCGATTGGCTGTAAAATTTCCCGCGCCGGTAGTTAAGCCGGCTTAAGCCATGGTAATTCGCGTGTTACGTTCCCATCGAGCGAACCATGAAGACATCGCGGACGTTTTCGAAGGGCCAGAGCTGCGGATTTAACGAGCCACCACTTTGAGATTGAAACTTCCCTTCTCATCAAACTATCTGCATCGCACGACGTACCATCCTTCCTCCTTTCCACACACCCCCTCCCCCCCAACACCCCCTCATCACCCTCGTCGAGAAAGCCCCGGCGATTATACGAGGCTGTTGGGACCGCAGAGTTACGGAGATTGTGGGCTATCTCGACGGGAGAGCCAGGTGTGGAGATGAGATGTGCTATCAAGCTGTACAGGATGGTCAAAAATTGAACAAATGAAAACCAATAAAAAATGTCCATATTAGTCCAAAAAGTGCTATCAAGCTATACAGGATGGTCCAAAATTGAACAAATTAAAGCCAATAAAAAAACGTCCATATTAGCCCAAAAAGTGCTATCAAGCTGTACAGGACGGTCCGAAATTGAACAAATAAAAACCAATAAAAAAATGTCCATATTAGCCCAAAAAGTGCTATCAAGCTGTACAGGATGGTCCGAAATTGAACAAATAAAAACCAATAAAAAAATGTCCATATCAGCCCAAAAAGTAGAATTCGGAGTGAGAGATGGCAAAGTTCGAAAGTCCTCTTAACAATAGGGCATTTTAATCCTTGCAACTGCCGGTTCATTCATCGCGATATTGAATGTAAATTCCTGAAAATACTTACAATAGGACCGCGCTTATCCGAGTCTGCGCGTTATCTGAAGCGGCCAACGCATCCGAGCCCTCCGCGTTAACCGAGGTATTGTAGGCTCGGATAAAACGGATAAAGCAGCACGCGCGGAGTAGTCTGCAACTGCTACATTGTTGCATACGTGCTCAACTTGTAGGGGAGACCGGGGCGCGATGGCCCCCTAAACAAATAACGCGGCTCAACGCTGCCGAAAGTATAATCTACTATTTGTCACCCAACAATGATATTTTCATAGGTTTTATAACTCGTCCCAAAAATACAAATTTCTGGGGCGAAAAGGGCCGTGAATTTTTCAACTTTTTTTTTTTGGGTACCCCATTTTGCCCCGCTGCTCTATTTTGCATTTTCTCTGCTTCTGTCATTGTCCATGAAAGGTTTTTATTTCTTCCTTCCAGCTTTTCATATGTTTTTAAATCATTTTGGGTCGGCCCGATTTTTCACTAGCCCATCTCGCCCCTGGGGTCCATCTTGCCCCGGTTTCCCCAACAAGTTTCCTGCGCCTACATATTGGGCTAACTACATCAATTCTGATTCTCGACTCAATGGCAGAAAATTGTAATGTCTCAAAAAAGGAAACGAGTCGTGAATTGACTAATAAATTTAATGTTTATATGAAGTGTTGTGTTATTTTTTAAATATATAATGGTGGTACAAGTTTGAATTGACTACGTCATCCCTGTTATCCAAGTTTCCGCTTATCCGACGTACGCCCTCCCCACATTGCCTCGGCAAAACTCGGTTCTACTGTATTATTGCATTTCATTTTAATAATTTTTCGCTCACTCTCATAAATGACCATTTAACATTTTTGCGCGGGTTTATCGTGGGCTCCCGAACGAAAAAAAAGCAAATGCAAAAATTCATTCCGGAGATGAAAACTCAGAACAGCTGGAGGGCGAAACGGTCGAACAATGGAAGAGGAAACGCAGGAAGGGCTGGGAATGAAGATAGCAATTTGATGGCTCGTCGGACGTTTAGTCGTGCGCGGTAACCGGTGTTGAAAAAAAAAAAAAAAACGAAAACCCTCGGAGAAAAAAAGTCGCTGGACGAACGAGTGTACATAGGTACGTAACGTCCGAACCGACGAGCAAATGGTTTGTGCTATATTAGCTATCGGTGAGGAATGTACGCGGAGGCAAAAGTGGCGTATAGCCATAGTCTCCCTTCGAGGTCCACGTGAGCGGCAAGTCAAAGCTCGCTTTTCAATTTCTCACAGCGGGTAGCCGTGACAAACGACACACTCATGACCTGACCAGCAGCCAGCCAGGAGCCGGCCCGGTGTATAGTCTTCTGTTCCGCCGCTGCTACTTTTGTCATTCACTTTTTCACCCGGATAAGTCAGACATTGCGCCGTCCGTGCACGGCTGCACAGCGCCTGCAACGACCGCGTTATTGGACCTCCAGAAATTGCTGTCCGAATTCCCGGAACGAACCTCTTTTTCCCTGTTTCCACGATACGCCCTTAATGTACCTAAACTTGGTCGCGACTGTCTCACCAAAAATTTTCCGCGACGGCCAGATTCGTTATTAAACGTAAACGATCTTTCATAAAGTCACGACAGAATTATTTTATACCATTTCGTTTTTAATTTGTTTTATTTTTAATTTATTTTTTATGACCAGCAGCCAGCCTGGATCCACCCGGTGTATAGTCTTCTGTTCCGCTGCTGCTATTTTTGTCATTCACTTTTTCACCCGGCTAAGTCAGACATTGCGCGCTCCGTGCACGGCTGCACAGCGCCTGCAATGAGCGCGATATTGGACCTCCAGAAATTTCTGTCCGGATTCCCGGAACGAACCTCTTTTTCCCTGTTTCCACGCTTCACCCCTTAATGTACCTACACTTCGTCGCGACTGTCTCACCAAAAATTCTCCGTGACGGCCAGATTCGTTATTAAAAGTAAACGATATTTCACAAAGTCACGACAGAATTATTTTATTCCATTTAGTTTTTAATTTATTTTATTTTTTAATGGAACCGAGGCAGAGGAAAGAATATTAAATTCGTATCTGACAATGGCTCGTCCCGTTCGCCAGCTGCGACCGTCCGGAGACTGTTTCGATTCTCATTTTCTATTCGGATCCCGGACCGCGTTTCGGGTCGAGGCTGAACGCGGTGCGAGGATGCCACGACTTTCCGCTCTAATCATCGTTGGATGGTTATATAGAGTTGTGGGTATCGTGTCACCTCGCGAAGTACACAGCGTAGCGTTAATGACGAATTCAAACATGTTTGGACCGTGCACCGTGATAATATTAATTATACACGATGGGGTGAACGGGGTGAATATGGTCCGGACCAGATATCGTCTATTTACACGCCGAGCGCGGTGGGTCGTGTTAACCACTTTTACCCCTTTACACACAAATTTTCGAAATTTGAGGACCAGAGAGAGATCACGTGGAACGTCGGATGAATTATGCCACTAACATCTGCCGCTAATCCTAAACGTCGCATATTCTCGAGAAACGCTGGATCTCGAAGATTCACTTACGTACGCGCAAAACCATGGAGTGATTAACTTGCGATACCCGGCGATATTCGCACCGCAAATTCTATCCCAGTGTTACATGCTGCATACACGTTACAGGGTGTCCCAGAAATGGTACACCCAGAAAAAACATTTATTTGACGGCCACCGCTTATTTGGTTCAAGTAAAATATTTATTTGATTTAAATAAATATTTATTTCATTTAAGTAACTATTTACTTAATTTAAGTAAATATTTATTTAAATCAAATAAATATTTTATTCTGGGTGTACGGATTAATTGCAGGGTTTTTTCAACACAACGTTGAGCAAACTTTTGATTGAGTATTATTTTTTTGCACCATTATTTTCGATTGTCGTTGGTTGTTAATTATAATTGAGGCGGAGCGAGGTAAAACGGACGGTTTTTCGCCAACTTTTCGCGGGACAAAAAGTCTTGTCCGGAATGGTGGTCCGTTTTGGCCCGCTCTCCTCTGCTCTTGAGATGATCGGAAAAACAGTGATGGGTTGGCACGGAAAGTTGGTAGAAGGATTTCCATCGGACTTCTTATTTATCCTCGAATCCAATTATTTTTCTAGATCCTGGCAATCCCAAGTATGATTTTTCTATATTTATTAATATATATCTTATACGAGTGGTACCGACAGCTACTCGCGATTACCGTCGCTCGGCACGTTCCGTGCCCCCTTACCAACTTACAATCCACCGCTGGCCATAGATCTCATGCTTTATAGGCACTTGGCACAGTTTCACGTGGAAACCGTGCGGGCCTGGCCAGCGGAAAGCACGGATCGGCCGGGGGTGAGGAGAGACGAAAGGCTCGAGTACCGCGGACGTAAGAGGTGGTGAACGGGGGAAACATCCGGAGCCATCGGGGAAAAATCTTGTTCAAAGTTTGATCAAGTTTAGGAGCCGTCGTCGAACCTCCCAACGGCGTTTTCCTTCTCTCCCATAACTCATCCGACAGAGGTCTATCCACTTTTCTAATACCAATTCCGTCCTATATACGCTCTTTTACATTTTTTTTCCTTTTTTTTAAAATCTCACTTCCTCAACTCATTCGATTTTGAGCTCGCGGTCGTTCACCATTCGTCACAGTCACGGCGATGCATTATAGAACGGTACGGGTAGACGCGCTGGCCGCAACGAGAAGTTTGCCGACCGAGAACCGCTGCAAATCTGTCCGAATTGGTGCAGAGACGCAGAATGCATGGCCACACGCTGGTACAACCAAAATGCTTCCGGTGCTGCCAAGCTACACGACAACCCCATCCGTTATCTTAGCATGGAAACTGGAGAGGGAAGGTCCGAGCGGGCGAGGTAGCGGTTCTTTTCTTTCCCGTTCCCGCGGGACCCTCCGACGACCATTCTTCCTTTACTACCGGAAATTCACCGCGATTAATGAGTCGTAGACGGGGAGCGCGCGGATCCTGTGAGTAATCATCTTATTCTATTCCAACCGAGACCCCGTCGTGCCTCTCCGGGCTCATCTCATTTTCTCCCGTATCTTGGCATGGAGACAATTGGCTCGGAATCAGGGACTAGAATTATTCTATTACATTCATGCGCGCTCGGGCGGTGACGTGCTATTTCGAGGATTACTTATGGAAAGTTGATGGCGTTGGATGATAAATTTGTACAGCGGTACAGGGTACTCGAGGCCTCGGCAAATATTGTCTCAGAGTAATTTTCTCTAAAGCCCACAGTTTCGGAGATACGAGCTGGTGAAGCTTTCAGCCAACGAGCCCGCTACTGTCCATATACGCGTCCCAAAATTAAGAGTAAAACATCGCGCGATCGTATTCACGGTCGAAAACCGAACAAACTTGTCCTTTGGCAAAACTCTCTACGATGCGTAGTTCGAGAGTTACAGGACGATAAAGTCAGCAGCCAATGACGCCAGCGCAAGATGTTACCGCTTTTGGCGGGCGCCCATTGGCCGAAACTTTCACCGCTCGTAACTCGGAAACTACGGGTCGGAATAAAAAGTTGCGTGGACAAAATTTGCTTGCTTTTCAACCCTGAACACGATCGTACTATTTGTTCCCGCACATTCTTCAAGATTTTAGTCAGCCTTATAGGATATTCTGAGGATAACCGGTTCAGAGATAAAAAGTGATCAATTCATGATTTGTAGGATTCTCGTTAGCGTTATAGCTTCAGCGACGCTTTCGGCATTTCTTTCGAATGGTAGAGCGTAAAAACTCTCTCGCTTTGGCGGAGAGAGGGAGAGAGTTTGAATTCGGGGCACGTGTTGGCGCGGAAGCCGAGCGGGTTTTATCGCACCACTCATTTCACCTTTTCCTCCCTCCGCTGCCGTACTCGCGGCTCCTATGTGCGATGCCGCTCCAAACGCCACCGGTACCCTCTGCTTATTCTCCCCCGCGGTAAACTACAGCGAACGAAAGACCGGCAAAGCGTACCTTACGTTTTTATCTTCTCGTTTTTCTCACGTTTCACCCGTTTCCATCTCGTCGCGACGGACGCTCATTTTTTTCCCTCTAAACTACTCCGCCTCCTTTGGTAACGTTTCAGCCCAACTCGTTTATAGGTACCGACTTTCGTTCCACGGCTCCACCTATGTCCCGAGTCTTACTCGAAGAAAGTACAAAAAAAGAAAAGGTAAAAATCTAAAGAAGTTCCTGCATAGTTGGACCAGTTGAATGAATGAACCACTTTTATTTCTCGGCAATGCGACGGGGAATCGCGGTGCTGTGGGTCAAGCCTTTTTTTTAGGTATCAAAATATTCGTACAAAAAAAAAGAAAATCTCTGCCATCAGAGAAATGAGACTTTGAGCTACCTCCGAGATTTTTTTTGCCGATTTTCCCTATAATTTTTTCCCAATATTCGAGCTGTTCAACAGTTCGTAGAAAATACCCGGGCTTTACAGAGTGCAAAGAAATTCGTCGCGCGAGGAAGACCGACGCGTGCTGAAGATTTTATTTCCGAGATGAGAGAGGAATCTCAGTGTTCCCTCGTCGAAGCTCACTTTCCGTCGATCTCTCCCATCTCTCACGGCTCACGGTCATCCAACCTCCGGACCGATTCCTCCGTACCAATTTCCTCAAAAGAAAATTGATATCTTCCCAACCGGGAATCCCCGTCGATGTACATCGGCTGTCGTCAATTATTCTTACCCGCCGACCCTTCGTCAGCGAGTACCGCGGACCCGTATATCTGCAATGCAAATATTTCTCTCGGCTGTTCTTCGTTGCATCGTACAATCTCGGCGGCCAAGAAATCCCTCGGAATTCCGCCAATCTCGCTTACCCACAACTCCCTTCATCGAGTTTGCAGTTTTCTTTTACCATATCGAAAAAGAAACCCACAAATTGAATACTCCGGTTGTTCCCGTTGATGGCAAAAGTTACAATGTTCATTTCGTTTCTGCACGGCGGGAAAGATCTGATAAAAAAACTATCATGCCATCCGGCAGTGTTCGCCAGTACCACAAGTTGACACCAAAGTGCCAGATGTAATGTCAATCTTTACCACAAAATATATGTTACTTGGTAAATAAATCCGTGAGCTTGGGAGAAAATTATCAGTACGTCTTTATTAACGGATGGTTGTGAGAGACAGAAAAAAATCGTAGATTAAACAAAATAAAGCGAATATCGATAACATTTTAAGAATCTCGATTAGGCATTAATTTCTAACAATATACTCAATAGTTCTCGTTTTATTGTAGAAATTCTCATTAGTTCCCATGCTTTTCGATGGTTGGTGACACAGTTCAATATTACCAGAAAATTATGATAGTTTGTTACAGATTTATAGTTAATTATGATAGATTCTTCCTTTATTCCTTATAGTTAATTCTAATAGATCCTTCGCTCCTTCCTTATAGTCAATTCTAATAGATTCTTCGCTCCTTCCTTATAGTTAATTTTAATAGATCCTTCCCTCTTTCCTGATAGTTAATTCTGATAGGCCCATCGCTCCGTCTCGGTACAGGCTCTGCAACGTCGCCGGATAGAACACAAAAGACGCCAAGACAAGAGCATCTCGCGCGGAACAGTCTTTCCGGTAAACAGGCGGTTCCCCGGTTGAGAAAGAGATACGTGCTAAGCGTCGGGGAACAAGACTCCGGCGGTTGAGGAGTAAAAAGCACGAGGGGACAGAGTAGTGTGCGGAAAGAACAAGAACAGGAAGCAAGAAAAGAGGAAGTTGAGAAGCCCCGGGCCTCACCGCACACAGGGACCGGAAGGAAGTTCTTGTCCTCTTGCTCTTTGCGCCTCGGCCAAAAGAGATCGAGCAAAGAAGATGCGATGCAAAGGGAACGGAGACAACCTTTTTCGTTCTGGGTTGGGGGCGAGGGTTGCCGGTGGTGAACGAAACTCGTCTAGCGTCGATACAGCGACATACCCGACGCATATGTGGAGACGGAGGAGCCGAGGACATCTTTCTCTCCTTCCTCTCGTCGGCGCAAGCTTCGCAGCGTCATTGTTGGCCAAACTGCCGGCACTCGAGACCTCCTGCCTCTTTCCATTCGGCGTGTATGTGTGTTCACTCGTCTCCTGGGGGAAAGGGGGGGGGGGCGCAAGAGGCGACAGAGTACCCGAAGAAGGAGAGCCCGAGTGTTACGTGCTCAAACGCTTCAGTGAAAATGTGTGTAAACTCGTTGAAAAATAGAACAGCTCGGTGAAGTTTGCGCCGGAGGGCGTTAAAATCCGTGCGGCCTCAAGAAATTTTTTCTTCTTTCTTTTCCCTTTTTTCATTCTCGTCTCTTCTTCTTTTTTCCTTGAAAGCTCAACCTTTCCGTCGCCCTGCACTCTCTGTACTCTCGGACGTCGGAATCTGGAATGGTGTAGGCACGGAGTTGCACACGCATCTCTCAGGGTTCTCCATTCAACCTGCACTCTCGGTTGAAGCCTGTAGGAGCGTTTTTTTTCTAGTATTGCGGAAAACGCCAATGCGCATCACTGCGCGGTCGGGAAAGTAAAGTGTTTTTTCATCTGTCGATGGTGTGTCGTTGATGCAATTATGATTTTACGACGACTACATTTTTATGAGAAATTGTTAAGTCTTTAGGGTGAAAGTGCCGAATATGGCCCACCTGGATTGGCACACGAATCAGTTATGTATGAACGAGACAGTGTTCGCCACGTTTACCCTAACTGTCTTTAGATTCTCATCCTATACAATGTATGCGAGGAGAGCAAGTATGGTAATTAAAAAAAATTAATTAACTACCAGATTATGGTCCAGAATCATGTTTTGCCTGTGCTGGGATGCAAAAAGCATTTTTCCATTTCTGTCTCTCTGTCTCTAGGTCTCTCCCGTCCGAAGACACGATAATTACACTGAGAAAAAGAAATTGTTGGATTGAGCAAATGCGCGGTGACATACGTGTAAAGGTGTATTTTGTTGGTACAACAAATATGTTTGTTTCAATCGAAAAATTTTCAATAAATTGAAGTAAACAATCGTTTAACAAAACAATGTTTTATTTGTACCAAACAAATAACAGCATTGAACGTACGTCACCGCGACTTTTGGTCAATCCAACCAATTTCTTTCTCAGTGTATGCGAGGAGACTTTGGATCGTACTGAAACTTGCTGTGTCTCTTTTACATACAAAACGTAATATCGGTATTGAATGTCAAATTAATTAATCCGTCCTCTTCGGTACTTTACCTTACATGTGTAATAATAATTATGAAAAAATGCTAAAAAAAAAACATCTCTTTGAAAAAAATGCTGTCTATGTGCTAGACTTTAAGATAACGCAACCATATTTCTTTTTATTGCGGACCCCCGCATAGGGCTCTTGGGAGACCAAGCCTCCCATTTTGACTGCGCCAGTATACACGTCCCACTCCCAAAGTAGCGAGCCTTCGTGTAACCCGGAAACTTTCATCGTTCCATTCGCACTCGCTTGCGTCTCCCTCCCTCGGTGTATTAGGACGGGTCTGAGCCGATTCTCTTCGGAAGTTTACCCAGAGAGAGAAGGAGAGTGCAAAACCATCCAGGCATTCCGCAGTCTACAAGATTCCATAGAGTTGCACTACTGCAGTACCACCACCTACTACCCCACTGCCTCGGGAACGAATCAACGAAGGGTGCGAGCTTGCCGCGATCCTTCGGTGTTTCCATTATACCGGCCAGGGTATACCCTGGCAATTTTCACTCCGCCTCTATAGACTGCGGTAAATAGTGCCTAATATACAGAAGCGTCGGCAACAGCCAACAGCGGTGTTTCCCACCGTTGCCTCTTCGGGTCGTGAAAATTTCACGAATGCAAATCTCGTTATGCCTTCCACCGCCGCGCCCTCTTTCGCGGTCTGGCGGCGCGGTGTTCCAAGTTGGCTTGGCTGATCCTCAAAATTCGGAGGTGATTGGGGCAAAACGGACCCAGACATCCCTAATCGAGATAAGACCATTTGTATATATTTTTTTATGTCGGGCGGAAAATTTGTAAAGTTGGTCCATTTTGCCCCAAGTTCCGTTCTACGTATACCTCGTTGCGACTGCAACGCTCGTGCGCTGCAAGGAGAGACCTGTTAATTAAGATTTTCTCGGTAGGTATTGCATTGTGTCCTGCTAATTGAATCATGTGTGGAAATAGGGGTTTTCTTGTAAACAAACAAATAAATAAACCCGTAAATAAAAAAATAAATAAAGTGACCAATGAAAATAAAAATTGTAGTTTACAACATTCATAAAACAGTTTTAGAGCGCGACGAAAAATGCGTGCGGTCGGGAGACCCGAATTTACGACGAGAGTTTCGGGTATCAAATAACTTTATGCTGTTTGTCAAACAACGTCGCCAAATGTAAACGTAACTCGATACCGGAATATCATCCAAATTTCCTCAAAAACAAAAAAATGTCCCTCATCTATAAACGCAATATGCACATACGTAAGGAAAAAAGCTTATTTCCCACAAACAAACAAATAAATAACCAAACAAAAAATCCAATCGAAGAACGAAAATAAAAATTACAATCTACAACATTAATAAAATAAACTTTTATAACCCGGAGAAAAAAGCGCAGACCCGAATTTATTACGCGCGTTCCGGGTATCAAATAACTTTACACTTTTTGTCAAACAACCTTCCCGAATGGAAACGTAACTCTATACCGGAATGTAATCCAAATTTCTGAAAAAAAAAAAAAATAATCCCCCACATCCATATACGCAATATGTACTCGGGATGCAAAAAACATGCATGTTCGTCCCAGCGCAAATCTCACTGTCCCCCCTGTGAACCCAGCACCTGCTGTTGGCCTCCGGCTCGTGTGCGCTTATTTCCCTCGAATTATCATCATCTTCCATTTTCGTTTCTCTTTTGTTAGCGGGCATCGTAATTATCGGGAAGCCGGCGTTACGAGGCGGGCCGCAGGGACGTCGAGCGTTGGCTCGGCTCTCGCGGCTCGTTGGCTTTTCGGGCGCTTCCCCGCACCGGGTGCTCGTCGTACCGTACCTAGCCCGCTCATACACCCGACTTTAATACTAATGGCGACGGTCCGCGGGGGTAGTGGCTGATATACAGCCGTCCCGAGAATGTCGTGCTAGTGACTGGCTTGGCTGGATGATTCGCTCGAGGCAACGAAGGATATGCGCGCCGCCTGCATGCATATATACATACATATGTGTGTGTGTGTGTGTGTGCAACCTCGGATTCACCGCCGCCAGTTTTCTCCACCCGTCTCTTTCCTCCCTCCTCCCGACTATCTTCGCCCTCGTAGCTGGGAGAAGGGCTTATTTTTGTTTTTTCCCTCGGGGCACCGGCGAGGTCTCCTCTCGGTGCTCTGCACAACCAACCCTCTCTGTCCACACTCCCATTCCTGCGTTCTCTTTTTTCACCTCTTTTTTTGAAGTTTTTTTTTGGTCATGTTGCTGTGTATGTTTAGCCAAGGTGTACATTGAAGTCGGATGGAATGGGTGCGGATATGAGGGAGTCGGTGGTGAGCCGTGCGGCTGCGAGGTGGGAAACACGAAAGGCCGAATGGCTGGAGATTAGCCCGAGGATACGCACCGGAAGTACGGGAGTGGCCGTGGTATGAGCGGAGGAAAAAAGTGAAAAGGAAGAATAAGAAGGAACAAAAAAGTGGCGAAGAAAAAAGTCTGGGGAGAGGTATGGAAAGACGAGGAGTCGAGGAGAATGGTCGTGACAAAAAACCGGGCGAAAGGACAATGAGGGAGGATCGGAACGGTGTGGGAGGCTACTGTTATAATAACAGCTGGCCGACAGCGGGGAGATGAGCATTAACAGGACCGACGGTATATTTTTGAGAGTTCGGTCTCTTTCGGATTCGGGCCGCCGGTCACGGGGCTCTCTCCTGTCGCCCTTTATTCTCCCGTGGTCTTGACACCGCTGAAATATTTGAGTGCGAGATACGTCCGAAGCAGAGGATTCGCGGCAAAGGGACGGAGAGAGCTCTATTCATAAAGCTCGTCTCAACGTCCGTGCGCCGGGCTCGTACCTCGTCGGGGATGGTCAGTTTTTGCGGGGATAAAGGATGATGCTATCGAGCACATTCGTCGAGGGTCTTCGGGAGAGGCGGAAAGGGGGGGGAAGGGGTGGGCGTAGTTTGGCATTATTGGCGCGGAAAATGAGATGGCTCTGGAATTTTTTCGCCGAGTTACGAAACTTTGAAATTCTTCGCCGGCTTCTTATCGCTCCAAAAATTCGAGACTCTTATGAGTCTCGGGGGAGGGAAAATCGTGTCTCGCAAACGCGAGCGAGGAGATAAAACTTTTACAGCGCGCGTATCGTCTTTTGTACTCCTGCAGCTTCGCTTCGGCAGAAAAATGTCTTTTATTGCTCCAACAAAATCTCGATCGCTGACAATATGTTGGGGTTGAAAAGAAACGATTTGCTGCAGTAGTCGAATGGTGCTCGAAGTTATTTCAAAAAACGCGATTTCTTTCTTAAATTTTTGACGGAAACGAAATTCCTCTATGGGAAAGAAAAATGGTCCTTTACGGCAAAAATTGAGATTTTGACAAAAATGACCTTTCTGGACAAGAAATGGACCTTTCAGGACAAGAAATGGACCTTTCAGGACAAGAAATGGACCTTTCTGGACAGTAAATGTTTGTTAAAAGTACTCACACCATTCCGCCGCGTGTACATGATAAAACGTGTGACGCACGGTAGTCGTGTTGCTCGCTGGCTGCGCCATACAAGGCATCGTACTCCAGGGAGCGATGTGTGGGTGCCATCGGAAACCATGGAAAGAGCTCTCGAGGAGGCGGAATCCAGTGGATTACCGTTTCACAGTTCGACGAATCCATTAAACTCGAAGGATCGGATACTCTCGATTCCACCGCGTATAATCGTCGTTGTTCGGAGCCATCAGAGGAGGAGAGCGAGAGCTCGGAGAGTGCAAGAGCTGTCGCACATAGGCATCCCCAAGTACCTGCATGGATGTTCGGAACGTGCGCGCAGCTCGGATTACCAGAACCGCCGCGCGAGAGCGGGACTGATAAAGCGTGGATGGAATCGTGCCGGCGCGTTCAGCAACGCTGTTTGGCGTCTACAACCGTTGCCGTTTACAACGTTAAAGCACAGCTCGGTAATCCCCGAATACGCACCGCGGAGTCGGCTTTCATCTGCGGATCCTTCAACCGACCGGAGGGAACATCTCGGGCCGCTCGTGTGACCGCGATATGTCGCGACCAATTAGCTTCCGCTCTCGCGGGTACCGCCCGGCGTTCGTTCGTTCCACCGTGAGAGACATACGGGAGATCCAAACGTCGAGTCGAGAGCACCGGTGCGGCTTGGCTCTTTGCCTCGGGCAAAGAGGGGTGGGAACGCCTATCGAGGCGCAGGAAGACGACACAGGAAACCCGCATATTAGCCGTTCCACATCTGAAAAAAAGGTTATCGCCAATTTTCATTTTTTCGTCAGCCAAACATCAGGAATTTCAATTTTTTTTTTTTCAAATGGCTATATCACCTTTATTTTCGTTGAATTGGGCTAAAATTTCCAGTGGCTTCATGGCCGGCGCGAAAAAATACACGGACGTGTGTGGTCGGTAATAATTTTTGTAAACTTCAATTTTGGCTTGAAAAATTAAAAGACGATTAGCCGTTTGCCACACTTTTTCAATGAAAATTGGTTGTGCTTGGGGTAGGTCTGGTCCTAAGTTGACATTCCAACACTGGCAGGAGATCGTGCCTGTAACGGCCAGCCGGAGTAAAACCTACCTTGGTAGTTCCATAAAAAAAATGGTTGTTAATTTTTTAAACGAAATGGACATAGGAAAATTTCCATCTGAGAACCGAATGCATAATACACATAGTGTTATATTGTACCGAGATCGACGACGGCAGGTCGATCCGTGCGAGATAAATTCGATAAATCGAGTCTGATTGAAGCCGTACGTATCTACTTTTCTCGAGACTCAACCGACGGTACACGTGCTCCTCGTGATTTCTTCCCACAGGTACGAGGGACGAGACGAGGAAAGAAATAGGCGCATATGTTCGATATTGGCTTGTATCTTGGCCCGGCCCGGAGACCCGACCGAATTTCGTGCCCCGCCGGTGCACCGAAGAACCGTGCACGGCGACTTGACTTATACACAAGTACGCGAGCGGGAGGGTTAGGTTAGTGGGGCAAAATGGCACAGCGGGGTAAAACGGGATAACGAGACAGAACGCCATTTTTCAACAACTTTTGGATCGATGGTCGGCCGTGGGGCAAAACAGGGTTGAAAATCCGGATCTATCGTTGGGACAAAGTGGGGCATCCAAAAATTGTAGGAAAATTGACTTTTGCCTTCACAGTCCCATTTTACCCCAATGGGCCATTCTGCCCCGCTCTCCCTTAAAAAGAAGAAGAAAAAAAAGCAACCGGGAAGAGAAAGAAAAAAAGAATCCGCGACAACGCAGAGTGAGTTTCTCGAGACTGGTCGATCTATCACGACTTCACCGAGGCATATTCCAGGCGAGGCTCGAGTTTTGTACGTGACCCGAGTGGCAAATGATCCTTTCTCTCACTTCGTTTGATCTCCTCCTCGGTCTCTCTTTTACCGTGTGTCACAAAGATCGGAGACCGCGGAATCCGCCGAGGTTACGCGCTCCCGTCACTCCGAAAACCGCCACTCCCCCCCCCCCCCCCCCCCCCCCCCCCCCCCCCCCCCCCCCCCCGCCCTCTCCGCCCTGCTCGCCGCCCCCCATTTCATCGACTCCTTGCCGATGCCCCGCGAAATCCATGCCGCCTGGGTCTGACAACGACCGGGTAAACCGCCAGTTAGACTATCGCATCCCTGGTGGAAATTGCTAAAAAAAAATTAATCACCTATCGAGAATTTCTCTTCTTTGGTCGGATTTTTTTTTTCATCACTCGATGGCAAACGCTAGAACGATTCTACCGAAGATACCCTTGGGTCTGATTCTGTGTCCGCGTTTACTACGTAGAAATTTCATCTGTTCAGAAAACCGATGCGGAATCGGAATTTAATACCTTCAATGTAAATTGCTAATAAAAATCCTATATTTCCTTTTTACCGAGATTTTCTTTATTACTCGTTCAGACTCTTTTAAGTCTTCTGCAACCGTCAGGAGGATTCTCCTCAAGATATGTTTATGTTCAATCTGTAATATCAGTATCTACTCTACAGAAATTTCGGCCGTTTCACATCACCAGTACATAGTCGAACTTTAATACCTTCAATGAAAATTGGTAAAAAAAAAAAAAAATTTAAGAATCTTCTTCGTTCTCATTGATTTTTGTATTATTCCTTGAAGCTCTCTTAACTCTTCCGCAACCGCCAGGACGATTCTACTCAAGATACTTTTACTTTTATATCCGACCCGCACCGTCCGTGCCTACTTCATAGACATTCCGACTGCCTCACAAAGACAGTATAATCAAACTTTAATCCCCCTACCATAAACCGCAAACGAAAAAAAAAGAATCCTATCTCACCAACCTCATTCCCTTTACCCGCGAATTTATGTATTTCTCCTCAAGACTCTCTTAACCCTTTTCCTCAGCACAAAAAATCCCACTCGAGATATTTCTTTATTCCGTCTCATCAACCGGAATAAATTTCGCCACTATCCCCCAGCGGACGAGCGTCCCTCAGTTCCATCGCAGTAACTCCATGCATTTCACTGATCCTCCATACGACCAATCCACAGGCCTCCGCGCCCCCTCAAACAAGGTAAACCGAGGTGGCGCAACATTGAAACTCGCCCTAACAAGCAGTTCCAGTTCCAGTGTCACCTTCCACCTCGAATTCACACACGGTGGCTTTTCTGCAATCGTTGCGTCCATGCGCGCCTGCGAGCCCTCCATCCGCGTTTCCATACACATTCGTTTGTTGGCTCTCTCGTGCACCCTCTCGGGTGCAAAGCTCCCGAGAGTCGCGGGGCGAACAGGTCGTGGAGATTAAATCGTCCTACGGCAAAGAGCTAATCTCCAGGTCCGCGGCAAGCTTCCTCCCTTTCGCGCGCCGTGCCCGTGCGGAGAAATAACCGAGGGTGTGGAAGGAGAGAGCAGAGTGTCGGGACGTGCGTCGTTTGCCCGCACAGTTATTTCGCACTGACGACCTCTCATCTCGCCATTCCGGATCCGTAAAGCTTCGCAGCATTGCGGCTTTGCCTCTGTACGAACATCACAGAGCCTCGCGATGTGCCTTTCCCGCCCGCAGAGGACACTCCGTAAGCTCTACAGAAGTCCCGAGTGGCTGGACACATGTGGGACTCTCCTGATACTGTGAATGGCACGCGAGGACCGCAGCTGTTATAGCTCGGGATTGTCGCGAATCCTACTTTATTAAAAACTACCGGATTCTGCAAAGGGGGGGATGGATGTATCGGCATTTATTGCAGAACCTGGAGTTTTTTTAGGCACCCTTTCCAAACAACGACAACAAGGGAAATATGAAAGAAAACGGCAAGAGGCACAAGAAAAATGTAAACAAACGGAAATAATGTATAATGAAAGACAAATAAAGCGGAGGAGTGGCAAATAAAAACAATGCCACTAAAACAATAGAAGGAAAGCGCTTTAAAAAAATTAAATGAAACTGGAAATGAGAAGCTTGAGAGTGGAGGAGAAAATAAAAATGTGTGAAGATATTTAATGTTGCGGAGTCTTTGGACTAATATATTTTGGAATAATATATTTAATACCGTCGGATAATAAAAAATAATCAGCTGTGGAGAATATTCTTCTTTTTATTCAGATTTTTTTGGCGACTCGGACGTTTAAAATTCCGTAAAATCTGATCGCTTGGATTTCGGTCAAGTTTAGTACTAAAAGTCTTTGATCATAGTATTTTATAAAATACTACTGTTGTATAAATGTTGTTACTGACCGCTTGGATTTCGGTCAAGTTTAGTACCAAAGGTCTTTGATCATAGTATTGTATAAAATACTAGTATTGTATAAATGTTGTTTTACTCACCGCTTGGATTTCGGTCAAATTTAGTACCAAAGGTCTTTGATCATAGTAATGTATAAAATGTTTATTACATAAAAGGACTCGCTGAGTGGAGTGAAGAAAAGAGGATAATCGGCATGTTGTCCGAGGTATCGAACAACCTGCTCAACGAACAAGGATAACGAACGAGGCGAGATAAAGACACCGATCGTTGAATTCGGGATGTTAGAGACCGGGAGGCGTAGGGAATGGAAGAGCGTCGGATAGAGGGAACTCCGGATGAATTTATATTATACGAAGATCCAGTCGGTTCTGATGGTCCAAGCGCAGTGAAGCGAGTGCATTCACTGAAGCTATCTGGGTCAGTTTGCCCAACCCAGCTGTCGTGGCTTCGTCCTTTTCGTCTTGCTGCACCCTCTCGCGCGCCTCGCGTGGTCCACGTTGCCCGCAGCAGCACCGGCAGCAGCTTCCCCCGGTCCTTTTCTCGTGCGACAGATACGGCGTCGTTGGGCACCAAAGCCGCACGTCCCCGTCCCCCGAAAGAGCACCACCAAAATTCACCACGGCTCGCCTCTCCTCTCCTCTCCCTCTCCTCTTTCATCCTGTTCGCGTCTCGATTCCCCGTCTAGTTATCTTAACGATCCTCCACCATCTCTTCCGTCTCTCCACCGTCTGGTCGACTCCGGTCCGGTGCATGTTGCGGGAAAATTCGCCCCCTCCGACAAACTCGAACCTCGCCCGAAACATCGGCACCGACTTCATGGCTTACGTGCACCGGCATCATCACATTTATAGTTTTTCGGACTATGAATATGAACTAACTTCTCCGACGGTCGACCGTATACAGTAAAAAGGAATTCTACATTCGTTAACTTTTTTTTGTCCACCAACGTCCACAATATTTTTTTCAATGTAAGAAAAAAGTGTCTAAAATTACCAAACATTTTTGTAAAATGGACAATATTTTATTTACAAAATTAACGAACGTGTTTGCGAGATGGACATTTTATTGTTTTAATTAACATAACTTTCTGTAAAATGAACAACATTTTCTGTTTTTAATTAAGAAGGAAAGAATTGTGTCACGTTTGTGGACGAGAAACGTCGGTAGCTATTTCACTGTGACTTCCGCACTGGCCGGGTGGGACGAGAAAAGGAAAAGAGAAGCCAAAACAAAAATTAGGTAAATTGAAACGAGGTTGCGACGGAGGGTTTGTTACGGGTGTGGAATGGGAATGAGGGTTCGTTGCAGGGAGGTGGTACGGCGAGGAGAAGCCGTGGTGGACCAGCCGGATTGGCGGCGTTTGTGATCCACCATTGCATTGGCATACCGCTCGAATTGCTCGACTCCAACGATCTTACGCAGTTGAGCGATGGGCTCGTGGAACGGACGTACACGTGCAGCCTGCAGCTGCGGTACGTCGGAATATTCACGATTGTCGGGGCTTGGGGAGCGAACGAGGAAGAGGAAGTGGGAGACAGGAGGATACTCCTTGGATCTTGATGCTCGTATCGCCGGGCTAGAGAAATCCAGGCAATATCGTATGTATCCCTGGTGAAAATTATGGAGCGTTACTTCGTGGCCTGACCAGGCCTTGTCAGAGCCCGATGGAACACTGGAAAATTCCTGTTACGGTAAACCACAATCGGTACTTTAACGAAACGGTAAAAATACGTTATGGTGATCCAAAGAGTGTTGAATTCAGGGTAAAAGTGGTTGATATAGCCAACCCCAATTGTCACGTAAATCAGTGATTTATGAACTTGTCGAGACCCAATGTAACGGTTAAAAAATTCTACCAGGGTAAACTAGAATCGGCACTTTACGGAATGGTAACAATCCGTTACCGTGTTTTGAAGGGATTAATATCAATTTGGGGTAAAATTGCTTGATATGGCCCAGCCCAATTGCCACGTAAATCAGTGATTTATGGCCTGTTAAGGCCCAATGTATCGACTTAAACCTCTACCAGGGTAAACCACAATCGGTACTTTAACGGAATGGTACAGATACGTTACCGTCATTCGAGGCATTAATATCAATTTAGGGTAAAAGTGGTTAATATCAATTTAGGTTAAAAGTGGTTAATATGAGCCACCGCGACTGATGCGTAAATCAATGATTAATAACCGAGCCATATTCAACGCTTTTTCCAGCCGATACGATCTATCTAAAAAACAAACATAACCAGGTCACCGAATGTATCAAAATAATGAAGGTTGTTTTCATTGATACCGTCCGGTGATTGGGCTATCATACGCATCCACAGCGGGAAAATGTTCGGGAGAAACACCCGTCACGCCGGAGGCGAAGATAAATTGTTTTTCGCAATTATCAATGTCCCGGTCCCGGAAAAGAATGCTGTCGTATTCGCTCTATAACTCTTTAACGAAAACCTTATTTTTAGGTTCGTTTGAGGTAAAATGAAAACGTCAGTCACTGCCTCAAAATCCCAAGGTACGCTCAATCGCCGAAAACAATTTCTTCAAAAGTTACATTCAAACGAAAAAAAAAACATGAGGAAAAACCAATGAAAATGGAGATTCACTGTCGGTTCCGCCGTGCCGGCGTGTGACGTTCCAGGGGTTTAAGATAAAAGGAGCTTTGTTCGAAGCTCCGAAACGAGTGAAGGTGCGAACGAGTGCCGGGTAGATGTGTGTGAAAGCCCGTCAACCCGGTCGGCTGTTAATAGTGGCTCGGAGGCGTGCGAATGGAATTGAATCGAACCGGTCGGAGAGTATATTGAAGTAGATATACGAGCTGGTATTACCCCATGTATGGGGCATCGATTGTTCCCACCGTCGTGTTGTGCGCGCCCGCAGCGTCAGCCCGACCCCCCTCCACTCGCAGCGTAATAAAGTCGGATAATTAGCTGGCTAAGCACTCGTCTTTCTTGGAGCGTTTCTCCACCCGCTCTTTACCTCGAGAGTTTGCACCGAGTAACGACTCCCAGGCTCGGATGCGGCGCCCCTACCGAACCCTCTCCCCTTTTTGTCCCACAGCCGCCGGCGCTATTGCTACACTCCTTTCTTTCTCTCGTAGGGTAGAGCGAGGCAAAATGGGGCAACGGAGAAAAACGGGGTTTTTGGGCAAACCGTAATTTCCAATAATTTTTGGATGCCCAAATTCGCCCTATCGGATACATCAGCCTTTTATGCCCAGGTTTGCCACCTTGTCCGATCCAAAAATGATTGGAAAATTTAGTTTTGCCCAAAAAACCCCGTTTTGCCCCGTTGCCCATTTTGCCCCGCTCTCCCCTACCTATACATTCGTTCTGTAACGACTGTACTACATGGTGGGGGGGAGGGGCGAAGGAGGATATAAGATGAAAAAAGAATGTAAGAAAGCCGAGAGCCCCGAGTGATCGTGCCTAATCTGAATCTTGAACCCAGCGGTGGTGCGCATCGACTCTCTGTGGCCTCGTAGGGTGAAGAACACTCCCTTCTGCCCACAGGCGCCTTTGTAATAGCCTCATTATTGCAGCTGTAACGGCAGAATTTTTTTTTTATTATTTAAAAAAATGATAATAACCGTGGATGTTAAAATGGAGCACAGGAAGGAAAAGAAAAATGAAAAAAAAAGACATGCCTTTGTCCTCGGCGAAATGGATGTTTCTGACTGGTGCTCGGATGCTTCGTACTGGGAGGACGGAATGTTGTGTGTATGTGTAGGGTAAAAGTGGTGAATATCGCTGATTTGCGTGTTAATCGGAATGTACCATATTCACAACTTTTAACCCTATATTATTCCTATATTCGCTGTCTAATTTGGGTCGGAAGAACTTTTTTCATTTCCCTCATTCCGTAATGCGACTGTCTGCGCCTGGAGCGATGTCCCGGCAGTCGCAGTGCGATGGTCCGTGGCGGTAGAGACAAACAACTTTTTGTAAAACGACCACGAAGAGTCACGCTTTTCGCGCATGCAAAGGGTGGCGGAAGTTGGGCTTTTTAGTGTGGCATCCGGAATACCCACGCTAGTTACTTTTTCACACTCTAGTTACTCTTTGTAACACGTTCACAAAAAGTCACCTTTTCCGTGTGTGCAAAGTGTGACGGAAGTGGCTTTTCAGTGAAGCATACGAAAGCCACAGTGGTTATTTTTTACACATCTTTTCAACACTTAGTCATTTTCAGCTAATTGTTTTAAACACCTAGTTTACTCTTTTTGAAACACGTTTTTTTAAACACCTAGTTACTTTTACGCACGCTTTGCAGGCACGCGAATGGGGACTTGTGCACTGGTGCCAGAAAGTACAGAACTCACCTTCGGCTCGTGCGGCCAACTTTACCGACTTCGTCGAAGGTCCGCTCTCTCGCTTTCGTATCCCAAAGTGCTGTTCCAAAATATAGTGCTTTAGAAGCGGAGACCCGAGAGGAGGAACATGTGTTTCACCGTCTCAACGGTACCGAGGAGAATAGTGTGGATGCGGTAGGGATTCCTCCTGTCCGGGAGTTACTCTCCCCCTTCGCCGGGAAGAGTGAGTACAGCTCGATGGATATCCGATGGGGATGAAATTCCACGAAAATGCAGCCTGCATGGGTGCGCGCTACATCGGATTCCACCGCGTCGTTTCGCGATATTGGTATCCGCATTATACCGCTGGAAACCTCTCTCCTCTCTTGTGCCCGGTGCTTGCGCTAGCACAATTCAACCCCCCCCCCCCCCCCCCCCCCCCCACCCCCCCACCCCGCTGGTGCAGTCGCTAATACATATATACATTTATAATGCATACGAGGGGGGTTACGCGCTCAGAAGCTCTTCTGCTCCCGCGACTTGCATCGGTACAGTTATATGATCGCCAAAGGAATTCCCTTAAGCCCGATTTTTTGGGTTTATCTCCGAACTCATCTCAAAATCGGGCTTACTATCCAACAAGTCGGGTAAGGACAGAGAATCATCCAAAATGGACTGACCCCGGTTTATTTGGCTTCCCGGGATCAAATTTTGTATCTCTTTAAGATACCCAAAACAATAAAACCACGGAAAGAAGACCGAGGATGTTGAAGCTTGAGAATGTGTTCACCGCAGAAAGTCCCTACACTGAGAAAAACTTATATAGTAAATAGTTCCCAGGGGGGGACGTCTACATTGTACAGTTACGACAATGACCAAAAATTGTAGTTGACCAATAATTATAGTTTAATCAATTGAGTTTATACTATCACAAACTATCTATATAGACGTTCCCCTGGGAACTATTCGTTATAGTAGGAAATACCATCCTTTTTCTCAGTGTAGGAACCGATTTTTGTGGTGTATCTATGAACTTGTGTCGAAATGGGGCTTATCATCTGAAAATTAGGGTAATAATGAAGGGTGGGGGGGGGGGGGGGCAAAATGGGCCACTTCCAGTTTATTTCCCTCTCCGAGGAAGAATTTAATTTTCGTATCTCCTTAGGTTAGCGACCGAAAAGATAGAATCACCGAAACAACGGCGGAGTTGTCGAAGGTTGAGAGGATGGAAAACACGCCGAGGAAAAATGCGCGGTGCTGAAACAACTTAAATCATCGAAACTCGAGAGACGAAGCGTGAACTTTCAATCCCAGCGCGAAAACTCCACAATGGATTGATTCTATGCCTGCAGATGTGTGCGAGCTCTAACCTCGCGATTGCCGGACGGGCGAAAACGACGAAAAGTTTATCGAGTAAAGAGACGAAAATTTCTCTTGTACCGAAAACTCCCCGGTGACGTCTGGGCGCGTTGTTGAGCGGAGGTGAGAGGAAAACGCGACACTGCTGCGAACCTCCGATCAAACATCCGCGCATTTCCCGTTCTTCGTACTTCGCCCCTCCCTCGCCTTACTTCGGTATAGTGTGGTAGTCTGTTAAAGTACGCGTGTTGGTAAGAGAAGGGAACAACAGTGGGAAGAGAGCGAGGGACGAACTCTCGCACGTACCAAGTTTTGATTGTTTTCGGAACGGTACCGACCTCGTGGCGCGCTCCCAAACTCTCATTCTCTCTTCCCTACTCTTCGTGATTCCGACCCTTCGGGCCGGGCACGCGGCTGTGTAACGTCAGTTCCGCCAGCCCCCACCCCGCCGTTAATTCAATCGCATCGTTGATAACTTCCGGTCGTTACTACCACCGCCAACCGGGAGGGGCACAAAACTCGGCGCGGACCCAGTGCGGAGGGCAAGCCTTGGTTTCTTGCTCTCCACCGACTGGCGTTCAGCCCCGGTGTTCCCCTCCTTTCCGACGTTGGGAAGAATGGGGATTGCCGAACGGCGTGTGGATGTTTCGCACACAAGGAAAAAAATAATTAGTTGCCACGACCAACTGCGTGGTTAATTCGACGACTAATTGGGTTGGGTAATTAATTGGTGGATCATAGAAATTGAGGTATTTGCCTGAGGTCGAGTAATTGGTGACAACCTGATTATTACAATCTGTAAGTTGCACTGAAAATAATTATTAGTTGGAAAAGCCGATCTTTAAAGAAAGGTGCAAAGGAATTCACACGGATGCCTCATTTATAAAAAAAATAAAAAGAAAAATTACTAAAATTTTCCGCACATGAGGATGTCAAAATCGATAAACTAACTTTGTCATGGAGAAAGCTATATGCAAATTAGTTTGCATATAGGAATAATCAGCAAAGCTAATGTTACACCGTTAAACTCGAACGATTGCCGTGCTTGTATTTCAATACATTCGGATAGTCAAAATCTCATTATCGTTTCGATTTTTTATACAGTCGACCCTTCAAGCTTGCGAGCGAGCAGCGAAACTCCTAACCGAGGATTTTTCTATCGCCGGGCTTATCCTTACAATTTGCTTTCTCAGCAGTTCACAAAAAGAAGGGAAAAAAGGGACGAGACGGTACTACGATACAATGAGATCGAACCCCGAAGTTATTCAAGACCGTCCGGTCTCCGCGCGGAGACTCCTTCCTCTCGTTATTCCAATTAGTAGTATTGGATACTATAATGGTATTAAAAAAATAGAGGTTTCGACCTCATTTTTAAAAATTCGTCCGTAGTGCCATCGTTCCCGCGATATAAATGATAAATCATGGGGGAAGTGAGGGGACCGTTCAGTATATTAATATGCGATATAGAACTCGAACCAATGAGAATTCGGGCCTGGGGCGGTTGAGAATCGTATATGCGGCTGCTAGCGACTGTGTCAGACGTCTATGTACGTTCCAGATTCTCCCACGACGTAGCTCCATCCACCTCCACCTACTCCGACGTACGTATTTGTCTGTGTATTTAACCTACATGCGTTCGCCGCAGTTACATACCTATTGCCTTATACCTAGACACACACGTGTCCTACTACGACCCTCCTGTGTCGTCGCTCGTCGAGATAGCACCACTACGAGTTGAATATATGCGTGCAACACGAATTGGAACTTGGTGGGCGGAAATCTCGGCAAATCTACTCTCTGCTACTCTGCATCTTGCTACTCCCGGCCACTTCAACGGATTCCACCAAATTCCGTATACAGGGTGTAAAGGGAAATTTGTCCCGGCGGAGTGTGGAATTGTGTTGCGGCTTCGATAACGAACCGGGTCTACATTTTTGGGAAGGATTTCACAGTTTCCCATTACCGAGTTAAAGGATAGAACGTGTCTCATCCCCAATTGCGACACTCGTCCGTTTTACCCTTGTATTCCGTTTTTCCCCATTTGCCCTTAAACCAATCAGGACACAAGATCAATCGCCATCTGCCGTGAATGCTAGTTGGCCTAATCATTGAGTGGTCAAATAAAACATTGCTTTGTTAAGGGATTATTTGCTTGGATTTATTCAAAATTTGGCGATTGGAACAAACATTTTTATTGTACCAACGAAGTGCACCTTTGAACGTATGTCACCGTGCATTTGCTTCATCCAGCCATTTCTTTTTATCACTGTAACTACGAAGACAATGGGGTATCAATCATTCGATCAGTCAATCATTCTTCTATCATTCGAATCTATCATTTTGCTCAACTATTTTGGGAAATCGGATACAGCGCAGCGTGTCAGTTGTCCCCCGTTGAATACGACATACAGATCAATAGTGACGATTGTACATGGAATGTCTCACGTGCAGTCCTTGAGGCTGTGTAAGGCGCGCTATGGAGGAGTTCCGGGACAGATGCAACGGGAACATCCGGTCAGTCAGAGTCGACGGTCCTGTATGGGTTCACGGGAAATTGAAAAAGTTGCAGCTTATCGAAGAGATTCGGGCCGCCAAGGGGGGGTGTCGAGAGAAGCGTTGAGATAGCCAGGACTCCGGGCCAGCCTCTTCAGGCGACGACCAAAATATGGTATTGGAGATTGAAAACAAGCTCGAGGGCGCTTCGACTTCCGGTGCGACTTTCACAAGTCGACATTTGATTCCTTGAACCACCGGTCTTTCCATATTCGAAGCGTCTCCCCGAAGTGACGCAAGTGGCAACATTGTAAGAACTGAACAAACTTTGCCTTACAAAAAATCTGTGCGTTGCATGCTTTCCACGTTACCAGCCACTGAACTTTCAGCCAATGAGATTACTCGACCAACAGCCTGGCATCGTGTTCCCAATTAAAAACTGAACAAACTTTGCCTTTGGAGGAATTCTCTAAAGTTTATAGTTTCCGAGTTGCAAGCTGTTGAAGTTTTCAGCCAATGAGATCGCGCGCGCATATGCGCACCTCGCATGCGCTACGCCTCATTGGCTGAAGCTTCAACCGGTCGTAACTCCGAATGTATGCATCAAATTTAAAAAATTCAAAGGCCAAGTTTGTTCAGTTTTTGTTGACGATCAAGAATCTACAATCCTCGTCCGATTCCGTGCACTTCCTGCCTCTCGCTTCTAGCCTCACCGTCTTCGCCAAAATGCATTCATCCGAAAAGTACACCAAGGGCATTCGAGCATACACGACGCAGAGCCATTGGCAAACGGCGACTACACGAGTGTCGGTATGTTCCCCGTTTTGGGACTGTACGGCAAGCATCCCGCCGGTGAATTGCTATTAGATATTATAGATGTTTGGAGTTTGCCAGGTCATTCGCAGGTGGACGTTTTGTGATCGCCGGTAGAATTCGACTCCCGCACTCCACCGGCACAGGAAAGGAATGTGCAGGAGGTAGTTGAATCTCTTCTCTACCCCGCTTCTCATGTACCCGCCGAATGCTCGAACTTGGCTCGAGATCTCTCCACCCAATTTATGAGGGCCGAAGCATTAAACGAGATTTTATGGGCCATCGTACGAATTTTCGGATATGGCTATGCGGAACGTGCAAGCCCACACGTCTCTCGGATCCGCGGAACAGCGCGAGATCTTTCTCCTTTGCACTCCATGGCGCGCCGAACTCCGATACTTTCTCACTTTGGCTCCTCGTGTGTGTTCCTCCATTCTCGCGCTGATGCCGTGGAAAAATATCCGGCTCCGCATGCCCGGACTGCACTCCGAATTCATGCCCGTGCCACTCGTTGCTCTCCGCTGCACACTTGCCCTTCCAAAGTTGGAATTTTACAACGTTCCCTCACTGTCTCACTCCCCATGGTCCGCATCGCTGCCCGACGCTAAACTCTCGAGTGTTATATCGCCCTCTCAGCCTCACTTTTACTACCAACTTTTCCGCGGATAATATACCTTTACTTGACGATTTTTACGTCCCTCTCCGCGTACAGTTTTCTGGTGTAAGTATACACGGTGTGTCGCACGAACGACTTCGTAAATCATATCGTAATAGAATAAGCTCTAAAATTTATCCCTGTCTTATTCAATACCGTCAACGTGTTTACGCCGTCCATTAGCTCGATCATGCTGCAAGCACCAGAAGCGACGAGACCGATGGAAACCTATCCTATAAATAGGGTCTCCTTTGAGAATACACTGTAAAAAAACTTGGTATGAAATTTAATATACTGGCACTGAAAGTTTTCATGCATAAATTGGGGTATGCTTTATTTTTAATAATGTTCTTTAATTTTACTATAAAAGTACATTAAATTTTTATCACTGTGTACGTTAAATTTAATGTACCAAGTTTTGCATAAAAATACCAATCTGGTGCACCTCAATAAAAAAATTTCGACGAGTCTACGGACGTGTAATCTGTGGGTGGCCACTTGTTTACGAGTTTTTTAATCTAACGGTGTTTTGCATTCTGTGATTTTCAGGCGCGACGCAGGCTATAAGATGTTACAAATGCGGACAATACAACGATGGGGTAGGAAGCATCACTCCGTGCATCAACTACACCGCTCACATGCATCTCGAGGAGTGTCCACCTGCGGCCGAGTGGTGCATCGTGAGTACCAATCTTACTATTTTTATTATAGGGTAGACCGGGGCAAAACGGGGACGAGGCAATAAAACCTGCTTCAACGATACCGAAAACATAGATCCATGGTTTTTCCCACGAAAACTGTATAGGAACCGGTTTTGAAAGAATATTTTTAAAAAATCATCTGGGGCTAAACGCACCCAGAAAAAAATTTTTTTTTACGGCCACCGTTTATCTTAATAAATTAAGTAAATTAAGTAAATAGTTACTTAAATAAATATTTATTTCATTTAAGTAACTATTTATTTAATTTACATAAACATTTATTTAAAGCAAATAAATATTTTACTTAATCGTAATAAACGATGGCCGTCAAATAAATTTTTTTCTGGGTGCAGGGTTCCCTTTGATTTGACTTGCGGCAACTTTCGTTAGCTTCATTATTACCCTATTTTGCCCCATGACCCCGTTTTGCCCCGGTTTCTCCTACTTTTCAGAGTCCGAATCGATGCAAGCGAAGAACAATCGACGGAAAATTGGAACTATTGTTGAATTTAGGACTGTTTTAGGATTTGCGTTTTTTACAACAAAAAAAGCATGTATTTGGGCGTCCGTCTATCCAGAGGCCAATCGTGCTATTTTCATTTGTTTTTATTTACATTTTTATTGTACATTCAAGTCCAAATCGTAGAGACGAAGAAAAATCGACGTAAATTTACGACTTTACCTAAAAAAACCTTGTATTTGAGTATTCGACGATCCGGAGGCGTCGTGCCATTTTATTCGATGACTCGGCCCGTCTTCCCTCCCGACTCTTCCGCGAGTAAAAGGCGACAACCATCAACCGATCCAAGAAACTTTTCCCTTGGGAATTTCTAAATTTAGCGGGGACCTCCCGGCGCCGAGGGCGTCTTGACATTTTTCCAGCGGAATAACGAATGACGTTATTTACCGTTTTTCGCCTTCCCTCTTCCTCCAGTCGTGTCCGAGCTCCCTCCTCCGCCGACGGACTTCCACTCCATCCGGCTGCCCTCTCGGATTTTTCGCGCTTCCGAGCTCCATTCACTATCCCCGTCTCGTTCCGCTGCCTCGTATCTTTTTCAGATCTTTACACAATAAGCCCGAAGGATTGACCAATTTCTTTCGACTCTTGGCAATGCCACTATACAATGAGCGTTTCCCTGGTAGACAACTATGGAACAAGTTTTTTTGTACGCTCGCATCGAGCTACATTTCGTTAATTTCGTCACAGGTCAAAAAGCATTTTGTTCGTTCAGCAAACATTTGTTATCCTCAAATCTCGATAATTTTTGTTTAATTTAATATAAATAATTTTATTATATCTTATAATAAATATTTTATCGTTTTATGATAATATTTTATTAACAATTTCTTTTGTCCCTTGAATCGTAATCTTTTTTGCCGTCTAACGTCGCCGACTTTTTTTTGCTCCAATCGACTGCGCCGAGAGAACAGGATCCAATCGACAAATGAATGACTGATCGCCCTTCGATGATGTCCGTACCAGGAATGTGTGGCTAATGCTCGCCAGCCATGAAAATTGGTCGTCGATGCCCTCGGGATACGGAGTTGGTCGCTCCAGCGCGAGCTATGAACCTCCTGAAACGCGCTCACCCTTGTTCTCCGCTCGGAATGCATCCGCTTGTCGAATGTGCGAACCCTATTTCGCCGCACGACATTCGAACTATCGAGCCCGCATCTGCATTAATACGTAGTCGGCAAGGCCATAAGAGACCGTGCTATCGGCAATAGTTAATAGCTGGTAGCCGCGACCTCTCGATCGCATTATTAGCCTCGTCCATTTAGCTCGGCGAGTCAAGTGCCCAGGGGTATTCGTCCCGCTTCGTCCTGGAGTACAGGGAGCGCCAATGGCTCACCGAGATTCACCAATCTACGCAGCCTGTTCCGACCTATCCAGAGCCGTGAGAATCCCGAGTATAGGATATATATGGACACATATATATAGCCGATGCCAAAATCGACCAGCAGATAGTCGGAGGAAGGGTGTAGAGTAACCGTTGACGTCGGCTCCGACGGCACGAACACCCTCCTGTGCGCCGAAGTCCGTCCAACCCGCCCCCCCAAAATCGACTATTAATTAACGCTCGACCGACTGCATGCCACCTACCATCAACCGTCCCCCTTATTATCCTTATAGACTGTCTTCCCTACGATCGCCATCTGTCCCGTGGCCTGTTTCTGATGATATTCTGGTGAAATGTCCCAAGATTATCGTACGGAGAAAGTACATTTTGTATTGTTATTATTATTATTAATATGGAGATCTGGGTAAGGCCTGGGTGTAGATAGGAGGAGGATGAAGCAAGCCCGAGGGTGAATTTATATACGGAAATCATAATGCTCTATATAGAAAATGAAAATGGTTGCAAGACTGCACAAGCCGGAGGATCGTTTAAACAGGCCTATGTCTTTTAATCGTCGAAACGTTCCATCCTTCGGAGAGGCCCGACGACTCCGCGAATTCATCTATGCGACCTGGCGTATAGATATTGGCAAAAGACGAGGCTGGAGGCGCAGATACCGCAAAAGTATAGACAAGTACTCGAGAACTGCTCGGGAGAAGGAAGAACCAATATGTTCCGCAACGTGAGACAGGCACGTAGAGTGGGAAACAATCTCGGTCGCGAAATCGATTCGTTCTTTTTATCGGATATTTCGCTCTCTCAATGTGCAAGGTATCTCGGAGTCTCTACGAAAATTGTGGGTTCTTACTTAGCTTTACAAACTGAACAAAATCTGCTTTTGGTATTTTTTGATTCGATGGATGGTTTTTGAATTACGAGCGGTTGAAGTTTCAGCGAATGAGACGTGACGCATGTGCGGTGCCGCATGTGCGCCTGCGGTCTCATTGGCTGAAAACTTCATCCCCCCATATCTCGTAAACTATACACTTTGGAGAGTTTTTCCAAAGGGAAAGTTTGTTCAGTTTCGAAGCGTCGATGTGACTGTTGAGGTTTTTTTTGTTGATGGATTTTTGGACACTGTGTACGTCCGCGTGACGTTGAATTCTGTCATCGCTGATGGCGCCCGCCGGTAGCATAGCCATGAGTAGCGCCGGTTTGGCTGATCTAGCGGGCCATTTCGAATTTGCATAGAGATTGAACGCGTTGTAGAAACGTCGTTAGACCGTCAAAACTTGATATTCGGGACGCAGCACCCCCAGCTCAGCTACTAACGGTCACTCTCTTTCTCTCATTCGATCTATCTCTGTCCCGCTCTCGCTCTCGCTCTGTGCCACTCTGCATACCTCCCTCGCTCCGTCTCTATGTATGTACATCCCTCTGTCTCCCTCTTTGAATAGAAGCGGCAATGAAGCCGGGACAATTCTACTCGCAGGGCGCGAAATTTGGCTGTAGCTCGTGGATTGTGACCCGAGCGAATGGTCCGCTTCGGTAGCGTTAATCGAACGGGGGAAACTAAATGCGAGAGGAAAATCGAAGAGCCCTCACAGAGCGAAGCGATTGGATATCGATGTTTAACGATTATTCTCTTTCTCCCTCGTGAATTCGACTGCCCACGGACAACGAAGTTCACGACATTGGGAATATAACGAGGTAGAGAAGCCACATGAAAAAAAAAAACAGGCAAAAATTGATAGGGAGAAAAATGCCAGGGCACAAATTGGTTTTACAAAGTTGCGCTGGAACCGGAAGAATTTATAGAAAATCTGTTATTGATATTTTCATCCATAGGTATAGTGGCGAATATTTTTCCAATTTGATGACATTTCCTTTCGCTCGATCGGGCACCCTCTGTCTCAACGATTCCGACGCCCCCATTCGAGTTATCGAAGTATCTGGAGGTGAAAGACTGACTGAGGAGCGTTAAACTCCAGTGGCAAAAGGATGCGAAATATACAACGGAAGCCCCGATTTGAGGATTCCCAGCGGGGTAGGATTTGCTCCCATTATTCACCGCTTCGTTGAGCTCGCTCGAGAGGGGGTTTGGCACTCACTAACTATACTGCACAACTACCCCGGGTAAGAGATAGTTCAGGTGCATGATTGCTCGTCGACCTTTATAGTTTTCTCGGAAAGTTTCGCGATTAGCCAAACGTAACATCAGCAACCCAAGTTTTCCCCATGTTTCCGACGCTGGTGCCTTCCAATCTTGCCGAATTACCCAAGCTTCGAGTGAAAAGAAGGGACCAAGAAAAAAAAAATCAAAGTCAAATTTGTCCCACGCCTCGTCGAGCCCGCTAATGGCACGCGATAAATAATTGTTCGATGGCCTTTTCGTGCCGTTACATTACGAATTTTCCAGGTCATCTGACCCTAGAACCTTTGCTGGGTCGCGTGCACGACAACCCATATCGTGGCTCAGATTGGCTGCTTTTGATCTCTTCCTCGACTCAACGACAATTTTGTTTTTCTTCTCCCCGCCCCGTCCTTTGCCAGATTTTACGGCAAGAGGTTTCACTCGGCACTCCAAAGTTCAGTCCGACACCCTCGAAAACGCGATAAATAATTGCTCGGTGACATTTCTCTTATGTTTAACTTCCATATCTCCCTCAAACTCGTTGAGACCTTTTGCTCCGACGGATTATCCGCGGATACACAGCGTTTCCTCGTAGCGTTTCCTTTTTTAATTTCGTCCTTTCGCTTCCCTCTGTACGGTCCTTTAATCTCATTGTCTACTGTGGATCCTCCCCTCGTGCGGGTCCTCTTTCATCAATCTAAATACGGCCGAGTTCTCTTCTTGCGCCGGCTCTCCTTCTATACCAATACTGCAGTTATGTTTTTTTTTCTTTTTTTTAAGTAAAATATACCTACAGAGAATTTATCTCCCGCGGACGGAAGCAGCGTTCCGACACGAAACTTTCATTTCACTCGAGTCGCTTGATTAAAGTATAAAGTATTATCCGCGTAACTGGGCAAAAATGCTCGAGGAATGCGAGAAAAAAAATAGAGAATAAAAGAAGAATAATATAAACGGCGGTGTATGTAGCGCCGACTATTCGCCCTCTTTATGCCAATCGAGCTGTCTACCACCGTGCGAACATCTGTTAGTCGGAAATAACCGAGTCTGCCGCGGGGTGGCGGGGATATGCCTTCGCATGCAGATTAATCGTCGAGAAAAAGCGATAAAGGCGTAACGAGCAAAGTTGCCAATTATTTTCTCATCAGTAGCCTACATCGTGGAAGAGAACAAAACAAAACGCCCCTGCATGTATAACGGCCATGCAAGCGTCGGTGGAATATGGATGGAGCAGAATATAGTGCGGAAAAATAGTTGGAAGAGATTTCGTCTAGTCAGGATTAAAAACGGGCACTGATGGGGAAAATCTGTAAATTTGCATGAATGGCTGTACATGCTGTAAATAGCTACGAGCGACCAATTGGCACATTCGCAATGCGGAGAATAATGTGCTTACTTATACATCTTCATTAAAGATTTGACCAAATTGATCGACCTCGTCAGAAATGTATTCCTTCCTATAATTACATGTAATTATCAGATCCTTATTTTAAACAGTTTTATTTTCATACAATATTTATGTTAATTAATGTCAGAGCATCACAGATCCACTTTGCAACGTGTTTGTCTAATATAATATCTTCAACGAGAAAATTTCATACCTTCCGAACCAGTGACGATTCTGCAATTTTTTCGACTACTTTGATACCTCCTATCGTCATAACATCGATTTGCGTTTTCGAATAAAACTAATGGCGAGAAGCTGTCGCATAAAACGGAGGAGAACGAAAAAAACAACACTGGCACGAAAGGATATCGGAGGATGGTTCGCCCACGGTGAAGTGCGATCCCCGCAGCCCGGTTCGTTCTCCACAGCGAGTGGAAGATACCGCGGAGGCCCTTCATAAATTCAGTCGGGCGTGAGAAGTCCGTGTGCCGCTGCCGCGGATGATTCATTCCCGCGGCGTGAGCTCGTATTTTGCGAAAAATTTTTGCCACCCGTAACGTCTCGTATATCTCCAACACTCGAACGATCCAATAGCTCACTTATTTCTTTGTGCGGTTGGGTCCTCATCCGTTTGCGAGACAAACGCGGAAGCGTGACGCACGAGAGCAGCGAATGGCCGCGTAGTTAATGTGCGAAATTGGGGAAAGCGCAGCATTAACGAGAGCGATAGTGTGTATGTCGAAGAGAACACAGAGAACCGCGATAAAAGAAAGTTGGCTTTCCGACACAAACCACCTAACGATAAGATAGTTTTACCAGTGGGGAAAGAGCCCTTGGCTCTGGGTAGCGTTTCGCTCGTAAGTCCAGGGATAAGTGCCACGCTTATCCTACTCCGTGACGACTTGCATCAACCCCCTTAGCTTTGTACCGCATGTAGGATGGAAGTGGATAGGTAAACAAGGGGGTAAGAACTAGCTTGTGTTTGCCCGTGGCATATTCGCGCGTATCTACAGAGAGGAAGCTCTCGGTATAGATAAAAGGAGTGGACAAGCGTTGGTTTCAGAATAAATATCCTATCGGAAAGATCCCCGAGGCGAGTGTTTGCCCGGCCAATACATGGGGGGTGTGGCTAGAACACTGGTAAGGAAACTGAAAGGCGATCGAACGTGTTCCGGCTGTCTGAGGGATAAATGGAAGAGAATAGCGTGGGATGTCAGTTGGAAGGGTTTCGGTCTACTCGGTGTTAGAGCGCCTCTTCCACCGACGTAAATCAAAGGCATAGAGGGTGTTTCAAAAATTGGGGCTAATGAAAACTGCACCAATTTATTCATGATCGAAAAGCAAACATAAGTTTCCTGAAGAAAATTTTTCTAGAATACGTAGTTGCCGAGATATCGGACGATAAAGTTCTGGCCAATGAGAGCATCGCGACGTAAGTCCGATTTTGCCGAGCTCTCATTGGCTGCAGCTTCGATCGCCGATATCTCAGAAACTACGCTTCGGAGAAAAATTTGCCAGCGGGAAAGTTTGTTCGTTTCGAAGCGAGGGACAAGACGGTGCAGTCCGTTGCTCTCAATTTTGAAACGGCGTGTATGCGGAGGGCATTCTAGAGGTGGAGCGATGGCTTTCAGTAGTGCAGATCTTGTTCAGTGAGCCAGTTCACCGCGGAGTTTCTCTTGTCCGTGCGTTCCCTCGGTCCATCTCGGAAGTTCCCATTCTTCCCCGCTGCCCTTTCGTCCTGCTTTCGTCTATGCCTGTCTTATCAGCTTGCCCGCTTAAACTTTCATCAGAATTCAAAAGAGCACGTATTCTACCTGACGCCTCTGAATAGACGACTCACGTTCTTTCATTCTTCCTCGGCCTCTATCTTTGACATCCGTGATACCTATATGCTATATTCGGGATAATATTGAGCTCCCGGTCTCGTCTCGGTGCAGCCATCTTTCCGTACGAGCCCGATTCTTCCATGCCAGCCTGCGTGCAACCTACATTAGGGAGGATCGGGACTAAATGGGGACGCGGACCGGAATGGGAAACGCAGTACGCTGCAGACATGGGGCAAAATGGGGTACCAAAACATTTTTTTAAAAATTGCATTCATACATTGATTAAAAATATGGTTAAATCAACTAAAGATTCGGACAGGGACGTTCAAATATTTTGTTGGTGCAGTTAAAAGATTCGTTATTTAAAAAAAATTTTGATGATTTCACCTAAAGATTTTTGAGGCATTAAAATATTTTGTTTGATCAACAAAATATTTATTTGAACGTCCCTGACCGAATCTTTAGTTGATTCAACCATATTTTTTTATCAGTGTACCATCGGGAAAATGGGGGTAAAAATGCGCCGCATGTGAGATGTATGCGATACCTTTTGAGACCAGAAAAATCACAGAATATCAGTTCTCGTGAGGGTGATGAGGTTGAAAATTACTCAATTTTGCCCGCACAGCAATTTTTCTCGGATGCTGGGAACAATTATTGGGAATTTCATTACTTTCTTATTAGATGATCGATTCGCAGCGATGAACGCATTCGAGCGGACTTTATATTTGAACGTGCCCGTTTTGCCCCGGTCTCTCCTACTGTAAGGGGAAGCTTTAAGAGATTTAAATTTATTATCGGATTTACGCAACCGGAATGGAGGGAAGCTCAGCGAAACGCGGTAAAGGAAGACCTCCCGTACAACCCCTCTGCATATCCCTTAGTCCGACTAGTACGTTCTCGCTTACCTTTCACGCAATAATATCGTGAATAACGATTTCACGGTATGAACCCCTCCGCGTGCGGGTGGTCTTGAATGCCGATTTACCGGATACGATGCTGGCAAACTCTACCGGCTTATCCCGCTAATTCACCTTTGCTTCCGCTCCGTTGTTACCAGCAACAGGAAACTACCTTCGACCTACGTATGGGGCGTTCCACGCCAGTTTCTGCATATAAGTGAAAAAAAATAATCCTGTTGAGAAAAATAACCATGTTGAGAAAAATAGCCCTGTTGAGAAAAATAACTCTGTTGAGAAAAATAACCCTGTTGAGAAAAATAACCCTGTTGAACTTCGCATCACAAAATTGACGAAATAAAACATTGGCGAAAAATAGCCATTTTTTAGGTATCCCAAAAAAAGAATTTCTAATGACAATTTCTATCCCTTTCGTTGACAAAGCAGTTGTCAATTCTCACAAATAAATCTGTCAATCAAACATGCCTCCGAATTTTTTAAATCCTAATTGTAATCAATTATTTTCGAAAAGGGTTGCGAGTTTATTTTGGTGAGGAAATAACTAACTTACAAGATTCTCAAATTCGCCCATTCGGCTCGAAATGTCCCATGCACCCGGAAACTTTGCACGATCAACGCTCGGCTGATGTAGGTACAGGTCCTTTTAGGCGCAACATTGGCAGCGAAGGTCTTCGAGTTTCAAGCAAGATAAGTACAGTCCGAATTTGCCGCGGATCCCGCCCTACAGCCCTGCAGACCGTCCAAACTTCGAAATCCAAGTTCCCCACAGTACACACAGAGAGTCCATGACATACGTCGTACTTCCGGGCACTTTGCGAACGAGACCGGGGATTCTGTAACAACTGGCGAGGACGGATAACCGCGTGGATGACTCGTTCCTCTCCATCGGGTTCTGGCAGCTCGGTTCGGCCAAGAATTAACTATCTTGTTCGCCAAAGTAAAGCTTCCATGGTCCTCGCCAAATTGACCGACGCAACTTCATCCCGTCAAGCGCTTTCCCGGACCGCGCTTGGACCGCACCGATGGGTCGTCGCATAATACATTCGCAGTTACATTAAACAGCGAGACCGCACAATGGTATAAAGTAGCGCCGAATCCAGCCGAGGAGTTGTAGGTTTCGTGAGAAAGCACCTAGAGGGAAGAGAAAAGGCGAAAAAGATGAAGTGGGTCGGGGGGGGGGGGGGGGGGGGGGGGGGCGAGGCGAGGGGGACGGAGATTGGAAATTGAGGCAGCGGCAGGCGCGTTGACGATGAGAAAGAAGAGAAAGAAGAGGAAGTTAAAGAAGCCCGGCAGAGAAGGGGTTAATGGCTTCTGGACTGTATCGTTGTGCGGCTCTCTGCGAGCTTCGCAGCCCCGTGCACTCGCTTCTCTTCCCCCCTTTCCTATCTGTGTGTGTGCGACTCTGAAACACGGCCTGCTCCCTTTTCTTTATTTCGAGCTGGTCTCTAACTCCTTTCCAGAGCGCCCTCGTTTCGTCTTTTCGTTTTTTTCCCTCTTGTTTTCTTCGCGTTTCCTCTGTTTTTTATCGCGATAACTGCCTTCCCCCTCCGCCCCGATCCACCGCCTCTGCTGGGAGGCTCTGTGTTTTCTGACAAAAAGCGTGCGCGGCGAAACGCGCAAGAAACGTCGCTGCCAAATGTTACGGCGAAACTGTTCGAGGAACGGATGCGCTGCGGGCTTCGACGGTAGCAGCGTCATGATCGTTGGAACAGTCAGTTCCAGCGGGCTTCGGCTGCACAGCTGCCGAGGCAATGCCTGACAAAGTTGGCGGCTCGCGGATAACAAACTTATCTGATGGGACCAAAAAATTCAACGGGGTATCCAAATCCGTAAATTTCCAAATTTATTTTTCTACACTGAATGAATGAATGAATACTGAGAAAAAGGATGGTATTTCCTACTATAACGAATAGTTCCCAGAGGGGACGTCTATATACATAGTTTGTGATAGTATATACTCAATTGATTAAACTATAATTATAGTTACAACTATAATTTTTGGTCATTGTCGTAACTGTAAAATGTAGACGTCCCCCGTGATTTATTGTAGGGGAGGGCGGGACAAAATGAGGCAACGGGGTAAAACGGGGTTTTTGGGCCAAATGTAATTTCCCAATCATTTTTTGATCGGACAAGGTGGCGAAACTGGGCAGAAAAGCCTGATGTATCCGATAGGGCGAATTTCATCATCCAAAAATTATTAGAAAATGACGTTTTGCCCAAAACTCCGTTTTGGCCTGATGCCCTATTTTTCCCCGCTCTACCCTATTGAGATCCTTTTTACTAGATCAGGATCTAGTAAAAAGGACCAATCATCTAAGAAAAATTACCATAGCACATAGTAGTAGGGCACCAGGGCACTACCTATGGCGGAAAGTCTCAAATTTTCCAAGAATTTTTACCATAGAATTTTTCTTAGATATTAATCTAAGAAAAATTCTTATAAATCCAGCACTTCCTACCATAGGTGGTGCGCTAGTTCCCTAGTACTATGTGTTATGGTAATATCTCTCAGGCGATATAGTCATATTTACTAAAGCCTTCTCTCAGTGTATGTTTTTGGGTGTCGAATATTCAATTTTTTTTTGCCGTCTCGACATCAAATTATAAGCGATCCACACTCTCCGAGAGCAACGAAACAATTTTCCTCCCGGTGCCGGTCCGAGCCCGTGAATTTTCATTGTATCCATTTTCAACGGAAAATTTTCCACAATCGCGCAGAATTGAATAAAAAAACAATATTGTTTTTTTATTCAATCAGGCATCGCCACAAAAACAGGCATCGCCACAAAAAATGTCCAACGACAGTGTACATCGAGCTCGGTGACAAACGTTGGATTCCAAGCCTCGGAGTGCCCTCCCTAATACCATAGAAAACCCGTCGCTATCCTCCGCGATATCGAACGGCTGTATGAAATACTACTATCGAGCACCTAGATGAGAGTGGGTTGAGGGGTTGAAACGGGCCAAATGTGCGGAAAGTGCGCCAGCTGCGTGACTCCTATCCTACAGCTGTACAACCGGTGTGTCATATATTTTTGCACATACACACACATACGCATAGACAGACATATCGCCGTCCTCACGTGTACAGCCGGACAGCAGTCCCTATCACACACGCGCACACATGCGCACACACGAAAAAAAAGGGAAAAAAAACCTCTCCGCTTTCCAACCCCTCGCACTCTTTGCCGCATTTCCCGGTCGATCGGGTAAAAACTGAGGGTGGCTTGCGCGCGCGTTGGAAACGAGAGTAGCGAGTAGTAGCACGACAGCAAACCGTCGAGAGTGTGACGAGTGACGAGTGTCGACCCGAATTCTGCCTCGCTCTTTTTTCCTCCTTACCGGATGGGTCGCTTTAAAAAAAAAATGTATTTTTTTTCCTGCCACACCGCTCGCAGCTCGACGGCCACCGGTCCGTCCGCTGCGAGGTAGCAACGTCCGCGGGAGAATCTCTCGCGACGACCGCCGCGATGCGTCTCTCAGCCATCTCCGCCCTCCTCGCCCGTCCACGGGACGTGCCCGGTTCTTCAAAGGGAAGAAGTGACTTTCATCGCCAGTCTGCGGCATAATTACTGCGCGTTCCCGGACGAGCCAGGCAGTGAGAAAAGCAGCACGGCGAGAGAGAAACTCGCGGCCCATACCGGGACCCAGAACAACCCTCTCGGCGCCCTTTCCATCCACGGCCTCTCCGCGCACGAAGAGAACGCGTTAACGCCCGCGATATGTGCCACCTCTTTGTCCTTCTTTTTTTTCACTCTATCCTTCCACTAATCTTTTTTTTACCCTATCCTTCCACTAATCTTGCTTTTTTTCTGCTTCTCTTTCGTTTGTCCTACATCGGAGCAACGCGGCTCTCTCGATGACGCTCTTCCGTCCTCGGCCTTCGTACAGCCTAACTGGATCCTCGGGTTTGCGGCAACCGTAGAGCAGTCTATGCAGGCATCTAGTGGGAAATACTGTGATCTGTAATATGTTGATGGCGAATTTTTTTTTTTGTTTTTTATTCACAAATACGTGGCAGTTCATAAAAAAAATCTTCAAAAAATGCCAAGGCTACCCCCGATTTTTCGGGCATAAAATCGAGACCTTTCTCACTTTCGGCCACTTTACTAGATCCATATATCCTAGATTCAGCTGTTATACATCTAGTCGATCTCCTCAGAGAGAAACTCGCGGCCCATACCGAGACCCAGAACAACCCTCTCGGCGCCCTTTCCATCCACGGTCTCTCCGCGCACGACGAAGAGAACGCGTTAATGCCCGCGACATGTGCCACCTCTTTGTCCTTCTTTTTTTCACTCTATCCTTCCACTAATCTTTTTTTTACCCTGTCCTTCCACTAATCTCGCTTTTTTCTGCTTCTCTTTCGTTTGTCCTACATCAGAGCAACGCGACTCTCTCGATGACGCTTTTCCGTCCTCGGCCTTCCGTCCAATCTACGTGCTCTCGTATAACCCGCGGGCGGCCACGCTACCGTGTCTTGTCGTAAAAATACGCCCGGGACTAAAAACTCTCTCCGGGAGAAAAAAAATATTGAAGTTATTGTACATAAGGTAGTTTCTGGTCGGACGGGGTGATTCGGGAACTGCGGGAAGAGAGCAATAACGTGGTTGGCTGTACACGGTATCCGATGAAAGGGGGGCGAAGGGAGGGGGGGGTGATATGGACGAGAGTCGAAATAATGCAGTGAAATTTTACTCCCGCCGCGGGACGACCCTGCTCCGGACAGCCCCGGGCTTAACGTCATGGCGCAATGCCATTCACGGGAGAAACGGGACTCCCACCGACTCTAACTGACTTGAACTTCCGGTTACGTCGGAGGCAACTTTTCTCGTTGTAACCGCAAAGCCTCGCACAGCCTAACCGGATCCTCTCGTTTGCGGCAACCGTAGAGCAGTCCATACAGACATCTGGTGGGAAATACTGTGATCTGCAATATGTTGATTTTTTTTTATTCTCCAAAACTTCGATAATGGGAGATCTCAAGGACGCGGTCTGATGCTGTCCAAACGGGAGTTCCTAAGAAAATTCTGTCGCAATGGATGAGAAAAATAAAACACCAAAAATTGCACACAGAAAAATAATTTATTTGACGGTCACCGTTTATTTGGTTTAAGCAAAATATTTATATGATTTGAATTAGTATTTATTTAAATTAAGCAAATGGTTACTTAAATGTAATAAATAGTTATTTAAATCAAATAAATATTTTATTTAAACCAAAATGACAGGTGGCCGTCAAATAAATTATTTTTCTGGGTGTGCTATTTTCTGTAAAAAGGGTTATAAGCAAAACAAATTTCGCTCATCGATGAAGAAGCATATCCAAGGTATTTTCCCCCAATCGCGAATACATAATTTTTCATTCTCACTAGCTGAATATCCGATGCGAAAAATTGCGCTGACAGTTTTAAAAAAATGATGTTTTTCTGAAAACGACTCCATAGCCGATGAATTTGGGTAAATGTGTACGAAAGATCATGACAAATTGACGGACGAAAGGATGAACGACCATGCGGAGTGTCCTCGAAGGGGTAAAGTGGACCGCACGGAAGAATATCTATACAGACGAGGGATTAATCCGGTAAAGTTTTGCCGAGGTTTCCGAAATGGAGACTTTAGTCACGTGCTGGGAGATCGAGGGTCGCGAGAACCGTGACTCACATAATCTGAGACGTCTCGAGAGAGAGAGAGAGAGATAGAGGGTGAGATAGAGGCTGGGCTCTTGGACAGCGTAGAGAATGGGAGTAGAACTGTGGAGAGGAGATACCGGCATTATGCCGCCAATTTCCGGAGGGATTGCTCGGCGATTCCAGTCCGTCGGGCGTTATCGACTCCACGTTCACTCCATGAACAGTCCTCTCCTCTTCTGATATCATATGGACCTCCCCCCCCCCCCCCCCCTCCTCATCTCCGCCTTTAAGTCCAGCCAATTTTCGTACTTTCTATACTGTAACGGCCATTCTTAGCCTCTTTCTTCTTGCACGACTCTTCGGTGCCTCAAAGTTTACATACATGTCGCCCAAACCCGCGCGAAAACGCTAATATACGAACATTAATTATATGAACGAATGAATGCACCCGGAAAAAAAATTTATTTGACGGCCACTGTCTATTAGGATTAAGTAAAATATTTATTTAAATCAAATAAATATTACACTATAAAAATAAATATAAATAAATGTAAGTATAAATATTTTACTTAATCTTAATAAACGGTAGCCGTCAAATAAATATTTTTTCTGGGTGTGAATACAGTAGAAGAATATCATTTATTATATTTTTATTAACGCCTTATGAAGATCCCATCCTTATGTACTAATGCTACATCAGCTTAAGTTTAAGGTCACAAAGGGTTTCCGTGTTTTACATAAAATTAAGGTACCCTTTTTCGACTTCATCAATTTTTATTAACAAAAACGGTTTTAAACTTTTGGCACTGGCAACTTCTGGACCATGTAGTGGACACTTCGAGAAGTAAACCAGATTTTTTTCAGATTTTTTGGAAACTTTGAAAACCCGACTATTCCCTAAAAAACCCAGTGTACACACGCAGGGTTAATGATAATATAATTAATCATTGCAATAATAATATTAAAATAATAAATATTATTATTATTGTTACTGTATATTTTGCCGAGCGTTGAGAATTCGGAGAATTTTCTGAGGCATATATATCTGTCTATGGAACCGGTCAAAAACATTGTCATGGTCCCTCGCCGCGTTGTATTACCACTAGAATTAAGTGTGAAATTGAAGAAAAAAAGAAAGTGCGGAAAAAGGTGATCTAGGATGGAATGGCGGAATCCCTGAGCGTGAAAGCTCCCTTGGGAATAACCATAGATGCACTACATTGTGCCGTCGTAATTCTCTTCCATTGTAACCGTTAGCTGCGGCGGTTTCTCTCGCGGTGTATATATACCGTGTCGAGAGAATTTCCACTCTCCAGTTCCTCTCCATCTACTATCTCTCTCTTTCTCTCTCTCCCGAATTCCTCGACGAAGCCGATCTCCCCGACTCTCGGGCAACTAATGTTTAATAGAGACGGTAAATCGTCGAAAGTGCGGGGGGAGGGAGGGTTTTCTCACATTGTCAGCGAGCGTGCTCGACAGCATTTTCAACGAAAAACCCCGTCGTTAATGCGCGCCCTACCGGTATAAGATAACGCTAGTGCGCGCTGCCGTGCTCGATCATTCGGGATTATTTTGGGAAATCTTATGACACTCCTCCAACGTCAAAATTTGTCTTTGCCCTTTTATCGAGAACCAAAATTTCATGTAATTTAATAATTCATTCATTTATTAAATTCTATGTAATTCCATCTGATTTATTAAGTTATAAATTTATCAAATTCTATGTAGGGAAGAGCGGGGCAAAATGGGGCAACGGGCAAAACTAAATTTTCCAATCGTTTTTGGATCGGACAAAGTGGCAAAACGGGGCAGAAAAGCCTGATTCATCGGGCATCCAAAAATTATTGGAAAATGACGTTTTGCCCCATGCCCCCTTTTGCCCCTCTGCCCCATTTTGCCCCGCTCTACCCTAATTCTATCTAATTTATTAAGTCATGAATTTATCAAATTCTATGTCATTCTACCTAATTTATTAATTTATGAATTTATTTTTTGGTTATTTTTCAAATTATCGATTGATTCGATGCTTCGTTAGTCGGGTTCGCGTATCGGCCGTTCCCAAATTAAATTTCAGTGAGTAAAAAAATTATTACTCGGTCGGAAAAAGTTAGGGAAAGTCGGGCGCTCTTATCCGCACTCGAGGGCAGTGGCCACCCTCCGTCGGTACCGATTGCTCGACGAAAAAAAAAAAAAAAAAAAAAAACGCCAGTCGGAACCGGCGAAAACCGTTCGCAATGGCTCGAGGCAATACCGGAAGTTGCGGCCGCAATATCACGTCAAAGAACCCGGTGCCGGTTTGACTCGAAATGGGCCGTGGACATCGAGACGATAAAATGTCTGGAAGTTCCGTCGGAGTGAATATAACGAGAAGTTTCAACACTCACAAAACGGTCGTCGTTTCGAAGGCTCCGAGCCGGGGCTCGTTATTACTCCGTTTCCACGAGCCGTCTCTACACTTGTAACGACGATACAGAGACGCGCCGGTCCGGTGTACTCGCTCGTCGGGAAGAAAAAAAAATACAAAAAAAAAGTTGGAAACTTTTTCCGGCTCTCTGATGAGCGAGAGTGGGACACCGGGAAAACGAACGGGACGGGAATTACGCCAACGTTAACGAAGTGATGTCTACCAACGCCGCAATAAGGAATTATTAAGTTGAACCCTCCGCCCCGTTGCCATCTCGTTCTTAATTAGAACGTGTACAGCCGTATCTCTCTTTATTCAGTCAAACTTTAAACCGAGCCTCTCTTTTCTCGCGCCCTGCAGGGTTTGTGTGTCTTTCGAACGAAGTTTCGTCTTAAACCGTTACAACGTTAATTAATCTCGGAATCGCGGCAGTTAATTTGCACGGAGTTCGTCTATTACGATATTTAACTGTCGTGTGTAACTCGACGAGAACGGATTGCGGTGGAAGATCGTTACACGACTCGAAGGATTCGAGTTCGCAGAATCCTTCATTCACCTGTTCAGCCGATGTGAAAGAGACTCAGTAGGTAACCGGAAGTACACTGAGAAAAAGAATAGTATTTTCTACTCTACCAATAGTTCCCAGGGGGAACGCCTATATAGATAGTTTTCGATACTAGGGGAGAGCGGGGCGAAATGGTGCAACGGGGCAAAACGGGGTTTTTGGGCAAAACTAAATTTTCCAATCATTTTTGTATCGGACAAGGTGGCAAAACTAGGCAGAAAAGCCTGATGTATCCGATAGGGCAAATTCAGCATCCAAAAATTATTGGAAAATAACGTTTTGCCCAAAAACCCCGTTTTGCCCCATTGCCCCATTTTGCCCCGCTCTATCCTATATATTCAATTGGTTAAATTATAATTATTGTTGTAGCAATGATTTTTTGTCACTGTCATAACTATAAAATGTCAACGTTCCCCCCGGGAACGATTTTTTATGGTATAAAGTCAGTATTGTTGCTTTTACTATGTAATTTTTTCTCGGTGTAATCTACTTTTTTAAAGAGTTCGAATTTTTCCAGGAAAAAAGCATATTCGAGCCGGATGCGCGTAGTAATTTCGCAAATGGCACAAATTCACTTTTGTCCCAAAAAAAATTAACACCATTGAAACTTCACCATGTGTAATGCAGCGATCGGTAACAAATCGGTTTCCCTATTTCGTCCGCGACGATTATATAGTTACGACCGAGCGAAATCAACCAAACGCGCGTTTGCTTTTGGGGCGGATATTATTAATTACAATCACTACTGTTTATCTCGAGTACGAACTGTCAAACGTCAGTTCTCTCTCAAAGTCCGATCAAAACTCCCGTCATCTCGAAAATCAATAATCTGTCCATTTGTCATTTGTCATACCAAGCTATTCCAGCCATCAATGTAACATTGTGTGTCCCAGTCAATCCTCATCTCTATATCCATTACGATACATTTCGGACAACAGGAAATTAGGTTTTCATGCCTCCATATATAGCCTACGAAAACCTAATTTGTCTTTCGTCGAAAATATTAATGGTCGCGTAGAAAGTGGGAAAACCAATTTGTTACCGACTGAGTCAGTGTCACATGCCCTTAGTATTTCGAAGGAAATGTAATTAGGTTTTCATGCGCCTGTCTATTGACCAGGAAAACCGAACTCGCTTCTGACTAAAATATTAACGTCCCACAAGAAAATAGGGCAGGCGATTTGTTACCGACCGAGCGTGGTTGGCCGATAGAGTGTTTCGCCTGACCTTAATCAGAGGTAAAACTTTAATTTGCAACGGGGAAGAATGGAAGAAGAGCAGGATAGACTCTTTAGAAATTTACCGTGAGAATACAAGAATTAAAAAATGACGGACTGTTTTATTATTAACTTCGGTAGGTAAACTTTAGGTCGAGCTGCAGCCTCTCCGTTCCCGCGCACCGGAGCTCTGTGTATCTTTGGAACGGAGTTTAATTTTAGGCCGTTACAACGCTGATTAATCTGACAGTAGCAGCAGTTAATTTGCAGAGAGTTTGTCCATTACTGTTTAACTGTCGTGTGTAACGCGACGAGGAAGGTGACGGAATGGAGGGATGTTAATTGACGCGAAGGAGTCATAGCGTATCTGATAACTCCTTAATTCGGCTGTTAACGAGAGGTAAAACTTTAATTTACCGTGGGGAACAATGGAAGTAGAGCTGGACAGACGTTGGAAATTTATCGTGAGGACAATAGAAGAATAAGAGAAAATGTAAGAGACACATTTATTTTTGACCCTTTAAACGCGATTTTGTTTATGCGTTACCCTTTTGTGACAGGAAAAACACTTATAACTTTGAAATGAAGGTCGACAAAAATTTTTAAAAAGTCTCGAACATGTGTAGCAATTGTCCAATGACGTAATAATAATTCAATCCCCAGTTTAGAAAATATCTTCGTTTTTAGTCCAAAAATTAAAAAAAAATCCCCGTACAGTAACGTATCAATGCGGAAAGTTTTTCTAACATAATTTCGTAATAAAATTCTTTTATCCGGATGCGAAATATTGCAGAAGTTAATTTGTAAAAAAAAAAAAAAAACAATGTTGATTCGAAAAAGTCTCGAGCTGTTGAGAACATTTTTTTCTTGGGAGCCGAAAGTATCTCCGGACTCGAAGGGTTTCAAATTTCGGACTGGATAGAAGTTGATGGAAGCCAACTGTCCATCTTCATAATTCGTGGGGATTTCCTATTTATCCGGCTTCGCTTCGATCCATCGAGCCTCGTAAATTTTGTTGAGCTTCATAAATTGTATCGGAAACCCCGTCACGTCAGCAATATTTTTCCCCCCTTCAACGGCAGCGTTTCCCGTCGAATGTGGCAAAGTACAGCGAAAGGGACGGAGACGCAAAAAAAAAAATACGAGAAGAAGAGTCTGAACAAAGTACAGCTGCGATGAAAAGCGACATTACTCATTCACAGTACAGTTTTGGAGTTTTCCACGGATTTTCACGGACCGCCGGGTGATGGCTGAGAATGTGCAAATCAACGTTTTGCCCGGCATTGTGCATGACGAGAGAGCGGATGAGAGGCTTCTGCCGGCGCTGCTGCCTGCTGCGAGCACGGAGGAGACTCTCTCCCTCACTCTCCCGAGAGTACGGTCTGGTTAATTGTAAATCGGCACAGACAAGAGGGACTTTCCGGATGCAGAATTTCTAGTTTCAGTACTCCTTGCATACTCTACTCATATACGAAAATTACAAAGAGACGAGGGAAGGGCCGGGAGCCATAAACGAGACTCACTAAGGGGGGGGGGGGGGGGGGCGACTGACGTGTCGATGGTTATATTTTCACTCGAAAAGATACACACCAGACACATTTATGAAAATATACATATTTATTATTATATTATATTTATTTATATTTATTCATATTATATGTATTACTTTATTTATTTTTATAAATAAAGTAATAAAGTAAATAAGGTAAAGGTACCAATGATCGGACGGTTAAGAGCAGCCTTGATATTAATTTATCAAGAACATTTTTTTTCTTGAAATAACCGAAATCAATATCAAGCTGTTAGTTTCTAGTTTCCAAAAGTCACCGGTTAATTATAAAAGGATAAGATACGTAGAAAACTGGCCAACCTAACCTTTTCGTACTGTCCGATTATTAGGTCGCTTGTGTAGTAACGCTAGTACCATTCTTCGGACACTATATCGTCGGTGTTTTAACAGAATTCAACAATAGAAAATTATTTAGGCTTAAACCTTGTGTAACTTGTTTTCTGTGCATCATATAATGTTTGCAGTTACGATTACAAGTGTCATAATGGATTTTCAATACTTCAATTCGGAATAAATCAGATCTGCATAGGAGTGT
>JAPYZD010002749.1:0-24632 GCA_030522725.1 Ichneumoninae sp. B BG-2022a
AAAACCAATTCACACCAACGAAATCATCGGAAGTTCTACGATTTATTCCAATATCGACGAAAACCAACAGTAAAAACGTAAGCGACATACATTTTATTTGACTCATTATTATTCTTTCTTCTCTACGATTGTGTCTAACAATAGCATTGTTATTAATTTTTTTAATGGGTTCAAATTTGCAGGGCGTCATGTCAGTAGTATTCAGAAAGTAATGCCGCCACGTACAGTGAAATTCGTTCATCCGTATTGAAGATGAAGCATGACACGGACGTCCGATCAACTAAAAGATTCATAAAAGGTATTTTTTTTAGCTATAATGTTTATAATCATAAACTTATATTTGTTTAATTGGTTTCAGACTCTCCAGGCTGTTTGTCAACGATACAAGCAAACTACGTAGCAAATTTTAGCTGCGTTGGTTGATTCATTGCGAAGAAATACCATGACACGGACGTCCGACCGGATGAAAATTTTAAAAATAGTCATTTTAATAGACAATTCTTAGGTGTAAGGAGTGAGTGCCTAAAAACATAAAACTTATCCAGGTAATTTTCAACATTTAAAAAATATCTTGCATACTACAGGATCCAATACAATAGCCAATTAAAAGACATAATGTCCTTTAATAAATTATACAAATGCGCAGATGCCGGTACATTATATCTGGATCCCACGATATTCTCGCCACGACGAACGAATCTCAAGGACTACACACTTATATTGCGAGACCAAAAAGCAACGAAGAAATTCTTCAATGAGACAAATTATTTTTTTCGGACTGGATTGATTTCCTAGAACATAGAATATTAATTAAGTTTTCCTTGCAGAAATACAGAGTCACTTCGTTCAAGGCGAAATTATGGTAGCACAAGACCACATTTTTGAAAATGGGAGCGAATGTACCGCGAGCCTGCTACTTGACAAGAAGATTCCGGCAGTGTATGACTTCGAGGATCAAATGCAAGCTGAAAAATTCGTGGAAGGCGTAATTTCGATAGCCCACGGAAATGTCTCTGTAATGGAAAGTCCGAGCGAGTACACTACGAGTCCGATCTCTGACGAGAAGATCCTAGCAGACCACGGCACCGAAGATAAACAGCTCGCTGAAAAGTCCGTTGAAGACAAGATAGCCCAAGGACATGTCTTTGCGAAGGAAAGTCCGAGCGAGCACACTACGCGTCCGATCCTTGACGAGAAGATCCTAGCAGTACACGGCTCTGAAGATGAAGTGCTCGCAAAAAAGTTCGTTGATGACAAGATTTCGATAATAGAATTTTATACAATACATACCTTCCACGGAGAGTCCGAGCAAAAAGATGAAGATTCTCGACGAAAAGATTTTGATATCACACGACTCCAACAATCAAATATTCGGCGAAAATGTAGTGATGGAACAGGTCCAAGAGGTTCAAACACCCTGTGAGACAAATCCGAAAAATCATATCTCGAAGAATGTCAAGATCGAAGTGACGAGTTCCACCGACCGCATCTTCGAAAGTCCGTCGAAAAATATGAAAATTGCAGGTGACTCTGACAATAAAATACTCGACAAGGAAGAATCGACTACGACAACCCAGATTCCCGAAGAAAACGAGACGGCAGAACATGATTCCGAGAGGAAATTTCCCGACGAAGTGAATATCAATGAGCCAGTAAACGGACCCCAAATTTTCGACAAGAAAAATTCAAAAAATATCATCTCGAAGATCAATCCTCCCTACTTGGACAAAAAGAAATACACACGGAAGCTGCCCAATAGTTATTCGAAACGCCGTGTGATAACACAATTGTTGATAAGGTTGTTGATCAATAAAAAAAAACATTGAGAAAAATAAAATTCTCAACGAGGAAAATCAAGTGCTGCACATCTGGGGCGTCGACGAGAACTGTAATTCAGTAACGACCAATTCGAATGATATCGAGTCTCCGACTGAGAATGTCTACTCCAAAAAGGTTGTTCATCAATCAGAACGGAAAATCCCAGAAGTTCACCAGTCAAATGACATGAATCTTAATGTGTATATTGACAACACAGACGACGAAGAAGAAGGCGGAGGAGATATTGTTTATTTCAGCGAAAACGATTTACTGGATATCGCAAAACGTTGGATCATTATCGACCCGAATTGTCCGACACAACTCAACTCCGAATCAGTTGAGGATGCAGCAGCTCAGCTGTTAGCCGGCGACATAACGCTGAATCGCAACGCTTTTTATTCTTCAGCTTCGATGAATCTTAGTATGTACCAATAGAAAACAATTATATTCGATTTAGCTTTGTGAACGCAATCATAATCTTTATTCTTTAATTTCAGAGCTCCCGACCGATGTTAATAACTGTCTAGACGATTTGAACAACTTTATCGAATAAATGAATGAATGAATGAATGAATGAACGAGTTTATTATGCGTAGGATCAGAGGTCCTCTAGGCACATACTGCCAGAATACATACAATGCACACACACAGGCCGTGCAGCATCGAAATCTTAAAATCATAAATTGTAACAAAAATCACAAAATCATAAACCGTAACAAAATCATAAAATCGCAAACCATAACAAAATCATAAAATCGCAAATCATAACAAAATCATGAAATCATACACGCACATGATCATACAAACTACAAAATCATACATCATATACACCATATACATATCCATACATAAAATCACAAAACATAACAAATTCGCAACCCCAGCCACGCATGGCCACGATAAGCCGCCCCCAAACTTAGAGGCCGCCCTCCAACAAGAGTTCCATAAGGAAAGCCCGAAACCTCCCCTTAGAGAACGCCAAGACATCCAACGGAAGCAGATTGAAGAGCTTCGCTCCGGCCGTGCAAAACGCATTTCTCCTCACCTCCGTGCGGCACACACCAACACGCAGCAACCGACGCCGATCCCTCAGCCCATAGGAAGCCGCAGGCTCCTCGAACCGGAAACACTCGCGCAGGTACACCGGTCAACCTGTCGTAAGAACGTCGTGAACCGCGCATAAAAGAAAGTACCTGCTCCTTGCGCCTACGTTCAACCACCGTAGCCTCTCGTACAAAGGGGTGACGTGGTCAGCCCGACTCGCACCGAAAATATAGCGCACGCACGAGTTCAGCGCGACCTGAATAATATACTCATGCTCCGCAGAGATGCCGTTCAACACCGCACAGCAGTAGTCAACAACCGGGAAAATAATCGTCGTCACTAGCCGAACCCCTAACGAAAACGGAAGGACGCTTCTGCACACTTTAAGCTGATACAACCGGGAATTCACAGCTCTCGCCGTGTTCAACGCCTGCGAGCCCCAACGCAGATCATCCACGATGACCACACCCAAAAGCTTTATCTCATTCACGCGCTGCACCACCGCCGGCCCGTTGTAAATGGCCGGCACCGCGACCAGCTCGCGAACATACGCCGCACTGCCTAGAAAAATCGCCCGAGTCTTATCCGCATTTAGCCGAAGACCGTTCAACGAGGCCCAAATCCGAATCAAGACTATTTCCTTATTTATAACCGACACCCCCCGGTCGATCTCGCGAAAGGGGCACCGTGTAAAAATCTGCAGGTCGTCTGCATAATAATTATACTCACACCCACTGAGGGCATACCGAAAGTCCGACAGGTACAGAACGAAGAGCAACGGGCCGAGCACGGACCCCTGCGGAACACCCGAGGTCATCGCAATCCAGTCCGAACGCTCCCCACGATTAGCACCCAATACCGCTTGCGATCGACCTCGCAAATACGACTCCACCCACCCGACAACAGAGTCTGACAGGTGTAAGTCTCGTAGCTTATTTAGCAGCAAGTCATACTGGACGCGATCAAAAGCCTTAGAGAAATCAAACGACACCATCGCCGTCAATTCTCTGCTGTCGATCCCCTCTCGGACATAGTCAACGATGCGAAGAAGCGCCGCTTGAGTGTTATGACCCTCGTGATATGCCGATTGATACGGATCCACACGACCTGTAGATTCAAGGAAGCTCCTAATCTGATCCGAAACCAAACGCTCCACAACCTTAGACAGCGCACACAGCAATGAAATAGACCTGTAGTCAGACGGACCCCCCGGGGACCTGACCTTCGGAATCGGACGAACCAACGCCCTCCGCCACAAAGCCGGGAATGTGGACGTCTCAAGGGAGAAGTTTACAAGATGCAAAATCATAGGGCCTACAGCAGGCAACGCAACCTTTAACATTAACAGTGAAAGGCCGTTCACTCCTATCGCATTAGCCGAACCGCGTGAGAAAGCCCGCAGAAGCTTCTCCTGCGAAACCTCTCGAAAGAAAAACCGCGAGTCATCAAATTCCCGTGCTACAGGCCGACCAATCCCGACTTGCGCTACCGGAGCAGCCCCGACCGAGGCGAAGTGCGCATTCAACGCGTCGATCGGCACTACCGTGGGCTTTGGGCCCCCCCTAGGCCGAAGAATCCCGAGCTGCCGCAGCCTATTCCACGCTGACTTGGCATCCACTGTATCGCGAAAAGCTTCACCATAAAATCGCCTCTTCGCATCCCTGACCAGTGTCGAGACCTCATTACGCAGAAACCTTATACGTATCCAGCAAATCGAGAAATTTGTACCGGGAAAACGAGGTAGGTTGCAGAATTATATATGTTAATTGAACGATAACATGCCGGATATCGATTCATTCGGAAGTGAACCAATACCGAATTGAATTTTTACTATTTAGACCGGAATCTCGTATCGAGATTCGGCCTCCAAATCTCAGCAACAACTCTCTGCTACCTGATAATTTGTCCCTTTCAAATCCAATGGGCAACTCTACCGCTTCGGAGTCGCTTGAACCTACTGATTTAATGGATGTTGATAATGACAAAAGTAAATAAATTACTTAGTATGAGGGTGTCTCTTCTTGCGTGTCGTATTCTTTCAGGACGTATTCATTGATATAACAGTTATTTCAAAGACTTTTGGCTCTATTGAGGACATGTATACGTTGTATACGTGAACATGTATATATCACATATATGTCCCCGAAACTGCCAGAGGTCTCCAAAACAGACTTTATATATACACAACTGTCCTCAAAGGGTGCAGTACATAATATTTTTACGTATAGTAGTCTTTGGAGACATGCACCTTCTAGAATGTGAGAATTAATTACGATAAATTTTCACTCAGATTCACAGGGTCAGAACAATTCAGATGGCGATGATTATATTCCATCGGCGGCAGAATCGTCAGATTCTGAGGCAAGCAACGCGGGTGATGGGGTTCCGAAAATGGGGTACAAAAACACAGAAAAAAATCGTTGCTGGATATCACGATAGGAGCCAATATACCCGGCGCATCAGCATGATACCGACTTAGTAGTGACAACTTCGGAAACGGTAACATCCACAAAGAAACATTTCTGTTTATATTGCCAGAAATTTCAGACGAAAATAGTCCGCCATTTAGAGCTCGCTCATCGCAACGAAGAGGATGTAAAAAAGTTTTCAATGTTACCGCCATCAAATTTGGAGCGGAAACAGATCATTTCTGTAATCAGGACGAATGGAGATCACTTGTACAATACGGATCAGAGGTTCAACAAGGGTGAGCTGATAGTAGTTCGGAGACCCCAGGAAAGAATGAAAAAAACTGCTGTGGACTTTGTGGCATGTGGAGTTTGCAAAGGCCAATATCCCAGGGTAGACATTCGTCATCATTTTGCAAAATGTTCGAAAACTGATGGGAAGAAAGAAAGACTTGTCATGGTAAATGGACGAAGAATTGCTGCGCGAGTTCACGCGAAAGCGAGTCTATTGGTCAGGCAACATATATTGCCGTATATGCGGGAAGACGGTGGCGTCCGTGAAATATGATACGACAAATTGCTCATACTCTACGCAAATAAACAGTGCGAAAAATACGGTTTACATCAACAAAATTACCAGATGATTCGAGGACGTTTACAGCTACTTGGACGTTTTTTGATGACGATGAAAGAACGGAACAGTGCGATAAAAAACTTCACCGATATTTACAAACCGAGGTACTACGAGGCTGCCATTGAAGCGGTTAAAGTACTTGCGGGTTTTAACGAACGTACACGTCTGTTCGCGCATCCATCTCTGGGTTCAACTCTCGGGATGCTGATAAGACAAGTCAGCGAAGTATTGCGTTCCGAATGCATCAAGGAAGAGAGAGCAGACAAACAAGTACGTGTCGAAAACTTCTTGAAATTAAAGAGCGAAAACGACGGAACTAGTGTGAACAGAGCAGTACTAGAAACGCAAGCGCAAAACAACCGGCGAAAAAAAGTTGATCTCCCAAGTCTAGAGGACATCACAGAGCTGCACAACTTCCTGAGTTTGCAACGTGAGACGTATTTCAAACAATTAACGGAAGAATTTTCCGTGAGTTGTTGGCGAAAACTGGCAGAAGTCCTAGGTGAATCACCTAGGTTGTCCTCCTTACCTCGCTACAGCTCTTCAACCGTCGTCGAGCTGGGGAAATGGAGCGAGTCTATGTCGAAGATTTTAATTCGTATCAAGGTATTGATACACTAATGGATAAAGATACGTTTAACTCTTTGTCGAAACAAGGAAAAGCACTGGCTAAGAAATACCTAAGATTTATGGCTCGAGGAAAACGCGGCAGATCAATCGCAGTTCTGGTTCCGGCGCATCTTACAGCGCCTATAAAACTGGTTTGTCAGTATCGTAATCAGGCCGGAGTATCAGACGAAAATCCGTTCCTGTTTAGTATCCCGTAAAAAAATCGAGACCTGCAGAAGTATCTGCGAGCATGCGACTTGATGAGACAGTTTTCGGAAAAGTGCGGCACTGACGAACCGAGTTCATTTCATCGTACACAGCTGAGGAACCATATTGCGACAAAATGCATATCTCTCAACTTGGACGAAAATCACGTTTCTGATTTAGCAAACTTCGTGGGTCACGCTGATAAAATTCACAAGGAGATTTATCGTCAGCCGGTACTCCAGAAGGATATAAATACAATCTCTCAGCTACTCGAGATGCCTCATGGTACAGAAAAATGTTCGTTGGGTGATCAAGATGGGGATCAATCAAGCGACGCAACAGGAGCTTCATCCTCTGGTGAAACTGAAGGCAAGTATATTTTGTAAACCAAAAATTGTATGTAATTAGACGAATTAATAAGACGGACAACTATGATCTTTTTAGATAATTTAAATGTCGGTAACGCCTCTGGGTTGAATATTTATTTTATTATTATAATTTTTTTCACAAGAAACTGACGTTTGAAACACTGTGATGCTCACTCTAATGAATATAGTGTTTTAAAAATTTTTTTGTACGAGCAAGATAGTGTATTTATTTAATATTGTTCACGTGTAAGTTTCGTAAGGCCGAAGAACTCGTGAGATATACGAGGATATTCGAAACTAAGTATTAACAGTATTACTAATTATAAAATTGCTGAATAATGAAGACAAATAAAATAAATGTTCACTACTATTTGTGTTAATTCTATATTTTCGCCTTTTATCAGTCAATTTGCACAAACATTCCAGACTGTCCTCAAATCATATGAATTATATATTTGTTACTTTGAGGACAGGTCTCAAATAATACCAAATGTATATTCATTGTTTCGAGGACGGACCTTGTAATAACACTGCATCAAGCCTGTCCCCGAACCATACATATCACTGACCATGACTTCTTTGAGAACAGTCCTCGAAGCATCCGTAACGTATATAAAATAGTGAGGACAGTCCTCAAATCACCCAGATTTCCCCAAAAAAGCTGATGCGATGATCAAAATGTCCCTCAATTATACCTTACATATACATATGATTGTATACAATGTATATATACGATTATATATTAGGGATATGTCTTTCATAAATGTAATATAAATTATTTATATATATGACATGTAGATCCATCATATATCCACCGGGTATATAAGAGATATATGACGGATATAGAACTTATTGCCCCTTTATATGCTATATATAATTTATATACCCTCGAGTATATTTATAATATACTTTATTTCCATGTGGGATCCCAATTTATTTTCTAAATATTTGGGGTCGAGACGCTACTGTATCTTTAGATGGTAGTGTCAATAGAATTGACGAGTTACGACTGCAGAAAAAGATTGCCGCAAAGAAACGCAATTGAAAACATTGTTGAAGTTACCTTTCTCCATTTTCCTGTCGCCCAGTAGTACTCGTCGTTGCATTCCCGGAGCTTGCAATTACGTTTTTTATTTGGCCGCTTATCATGTATGCAACCATCAATGGGTAGTGGATCGACCCAACCAAATCCATTAACACGTCGACAGGTTACAACTCGTTCTTGGATTCCTACCCCGCAATGTTTCGAGCACTATAATCAAAATAAAAGCAACGATTATTGATTATTATTGGTTTACTCAAGTCCGTTTTATTGAGAACAAATGACCACAGAATAATCTTTTATGAATTATCAGCATTGACAAATTTTACATTCAATGTTACCCGCGATGTTATTTTGTCACGGCGAACATTGAATTAAAAATCCGAAACAAGTCCTGTATAAGATATTATACTTATACGATAAAAACGCTCGACTGGATCAGAATGTATATATTAGTAGTGGTACGGATTTATTGACAATATATTGCGAGATTGCGGGACTTCTATTTAATACTAGACTAGAATTAATAAATATCGTATATTAGTAAATGGTATGCGAAGGAATACCGGTTTATGAATTGTCTGTTGGCGTACAATGTGGCTAAATGTTGCAAAATCATTTAGAGCAAATTCTTCGGTTCCGTTTTTTAATTTCCAACTGCCTAAAGGGCAAAAGACGGAAGTTATGCGTTTCACGGCGATCATGTAATTTCCCGTGTTTTCTTGGTATCTAGGGTTCTCTGAATCGACAAAAAATTTCTTGACAAAATGTGCCAAGGAGTTTCTCTGAATCATGACCTGTCTCTTTTTCAGGTTTTATTACGAATCGATGCGAATTTATATAGATAAAGGCTTTTCGGAAAAAGTATGCTTGTTGATATCAAAATTTCAGCGAGGTATGCTACGATCATTTGCCTTTACACTGTGTATCGCAGCTAATTACAAAAAAAAGTTAATAAAAAGTAACTTCAAAAAGTAACTATAATTAATATTGTTAGTAAACAATAATATAAATAAATAATAATACAGTGTTACACCGCAGAAACACGGCCAGCTTCTCCGGGTTCTGCGCTAGAGCCGTTAGCTGGAATATTCGGAATTTATCCAGTAAAGGGTTAGAACCCAAGAAAATAATAACTGCACAATTTATTACAAAGGTTTATTGCTTTATTATATATTTATCAATCGCGGTACACCTAGTACTTTTACCTTCAACAAGAAGGAATTAACTTGTAGTATTTCGTGTACAACGTATCCAATACCGAGCTTCTCGCTATGCATTAAGGTATGTATTGTAATCAACCGTACCGTTTCTGAATTCTGATCAGACTGATGAGTGCCTATTCTTGGACCGTTATATACGAATAAGATAACCGATAGCGGTGGATGCACGATTGGCGCTCGGTTCCGGTGGTCTCCCAAATCAAGCAAGATCGTTCGCGGTCAGTGCTTGAATGGGTAAACGCTAGCCGTGCGCTAGCTGGCGCATCGATCGTTGAGCGGGAGGCGCTTTCTTCTGAAACTTTGGTATTTCTGCACTTTACTCAAGTGCAAAAAATACCGGAGGATCAGTAGAATACGGCCGTATGTATCGGCACGGGTTTTCCGTAGTTTCCCCGTGCTCCTGGTAAATGCAGTACAGTATAGCTAAGTCGCCAGCGCAGAAAAAAATAGTATGGGAAGGTAGATTAAATTGAGTACGGGTGGAATATGGGAAATAGTACGGAAAAGAATATTGGGAGTATAATCTGAATATGGGTTTTGTTCAGTTCCCATATTCATCACATACACTTATCTAGTCTCTTTGCCAGCCATCGCGTATGACCTTGAACATTTCCATGCTATTAACCCCACACACATTTCCAGACTTTTTCCCAGTCATCGCGTACAGCCTCGAAAAAGTTTGTGTAATCAAACCCATACTCTTTTCTAGACTCTTTCTCAGTCATCGCGTACAACCTGGAGAAATTTCCTATTAACGCGGTTGGTGGGAAAAAATCTGGAAAAGAGTATGGAATAGATCCATCGAAAATTTTCGAGTCTGTATGCGATGACAGGGAAAGAGTCTGGAAAAATGTATGGGATGAATCTGGGAACTGAACAAAACCCATATTCAGATTATATTCCACCCGACATTCTTTTCCGTACTGTTTCCCACATTCCACCCATACCGAATTTAATAGATTTTCCCATACGACTTTTTTCTACGCAGGCGGCTACAGACGCACTGGAAGATAGGTAGCTTAGCTGAATGCGGGTAGGGAGTGCTAGGGGGGAACGCCATGTGGTTCCGTAAAAACCGAGAAGATTATACGATGGAAAATGGAACAAATATATAATATACGAATAAGAGGACAGGCACGTCAACTGCATGTTGCCTACATATTTTGTAATGAAACCGGGCTAGGCTAGCCCTGGTCGTACAAGTCGAGACAGCAGCGAACGCTGTTACCGACCCGGGATCGCGCGAGTCGCCGCCCGGAATGCAGACGTAAACCCCGCCCACCTCCAGCGTGGAGCGCGAACACAGACGCGAGGTAAGACGGCGCGGCCGTTGCAAACAAAATCAAACTTAAACTTAAGAAAACCCGGCCGTTGCACCAACGTCACCACTCGTATGATCCATGACGTGGACGACGGCCTTCTGCGAACCTATATAAGCCCGAACGACCGCAGCGCGGATCTCATTCCTCTTTTCCAATACCTACCTATACACTCCTTGTTCGAGCGAACCCCAGCATAGTTCTGGCATCTCGCATGAACTCCTTGAGAAAAGCCCATTCTCCTTAGAATCAATTGAACGTCCGAGACTTATATCCGAGGGATAGCCCAACTCTTCATCATAGGTCGGGAAGAAATTAATTCTTTGTATCTTGAGCAACACCAGCTCCGTGTAGGTCTTAGCCCAAGATCGACGCGCGTGTACGCGAATTCAGAAAAACAAGAAATTGTGCTGTTAGCATAATCGATTCGGATTATCGACGGATTTAAGCTTCGCTTCCCAATCATCTATCGTTTTTTAGCATCCTTGAGCCAGGTCAGCTCCAAGTGTCGAGCACCGAGCCACACACTTGAATAGTGTAGCAAATTTAGAATCAAGCATTCGCGGAACGCGATAAACCCCGGGGATATCCGGCATAGCCGAGGCGAATCAGTGAAAATTCGCACTTTCTGCCTCGAGAATTTTTTAAACGAGTCGCGACTCGAGCGATCCGTTTCACGCACACGCAATAGATCCGCAACATCGCAAATAGTACCGACAATAGAACCAGATAATAAATTCCACTTCAGAATCCTCACCTACAACCTCCCGGAAGCTCATGATGAGCCAAGCCTCGGTCTAAGGACACTGTACGTGAGCAACTCCTGAAGCTTCTTCCTTATCTCTTAAAACATCTCTCGACGGAGCATACGAGACAGCCTAGATAATAGCACGAACACACGTGCGATTGCGACCCACCGGGTCGGAAAAAGAAATAAAAGAAAGCAATCGGTTTTCCGGGTTTGCGGAGCAGGGAAAAACGATAAAATTGCAGTTTGTTATTTTCTATGTATGTTCCAGATATTTGTATAAACAAATATCTTCAAAAACTCTCATTCTCCGAGACTCGAAATCGATGATGCTTTGACTTCATCATTCCCGGCTCGGCGTTACCCGAGTCGACGCTCTAGTTACCGGTGGATTTGCCTTAGGTACGGTGGATTTGTAATTGCTCTAGGTACGGTGGATTTCGTTAGCCGATGTCGCAAGCGCACGGCGCGTGCCGTTGCGTACCTCGGTTATTGCGCAACAGCTTCGCTCCAATTACCGAGGCATTTTCCCCACAGCAGTAAGCTGGGGTACAACAACAGAATAATTGTAAAATGAATGAATCGTAATAATATCAATTCGTTTATAATCTTTGCTACTGTCGGGATGTGGTTTCCAAACCACAGATTTATATAATATATGATCATATTTTTCTACTATGTTTATTTGTGTGAATACAGAATTATGTTCGGAAGCCGTCTCCCGACGGTAGCGAAGATTATGAACCAATTGATATAATTACGATTAATTAATTTTACAATTGTTTTTTATTATTAATTGTTACTATTATTGTTTACTGACAATTTTAATTATTGTTACATACATGAATTATTTCATCCTTTTTGCAGTTACTTTTTATTAACTATTTTTTGTATTTTTTTAAAAGATTTTTTTTTGTCATCTTCAATTCTGTTCATACTTTCTTTACAAATATTTTTTAATAACAACGACTAATTTGCAGTAGACAGTTTTTTATTTTTATTTTATATATTTTAATTTTATGCTTTTTGAATTCTACGCTCTATTCCGATCTCTCCGATGCAACATTTAAAAAGTGGAGCGAAGAGCAACAATACATAGAAAATTATACCGGAGAGGACGAACACATATAAAACGTATCAGATAGGAACGACACATAAAAAATTATATCGCTACTACAGCAATCGAGTTAGAATTATATCATTAATTTCGATAAGAAAAAAAACTACGTTAAGAGCGTAATTTATGATCATTTTTTTTATTAATGTGTTCGGCAATTATTGCCCCAGATGTTAATATAGACACGGCGTCGTATACATTTTTCCACACACTGATCACCCACTAAACACCGATAACGTAAAAAACGCTACAATTATAAATAAATAACAATTCCGGGCTTCTCGTAGGGCATTGGAAACTCGGCACTACCTCGGTAGCAGCGTGAAATATGCGGCATCATTTGCGATTGTACGTAGAAGTGGGGATTGTCGATGTGATTTTTCGATATGTCACAGCGAACTTTTAACCGGATTTCTGCAATTATGGTGTATTACCTTGAATTCGTGCCTCTGCTCAAAAATGTATTGTCACAAACATAGATCAGGCTATAAGGTTTTAGTATACCAAACTCTGTTAATTAATTTTCTGCCGTTCCGACGTTTATAGGCACTTGTGAAAAGTCGCCGAGCCGGTGGATAGCATAACTCCCATATTTTGCCGTAGCGGGCAGTAGGGTGTAAAAAAAATAAAACACGACGCTACTAGTGTTATACTCGAGAATGCTGAAAGTCAAAACGTGAATCGATGTTATTTGAAAACGAAGCATAAGTTCGGAATTTAGACTTTTTTTTGTAAGCGAACGAAAACCTAGAGGCCTCCTTTTCCCCTCTTCCACGAATATTATAATGAACCATGTACAACAGGTATTGTTAAAAAAATGACCTGGCACGCAAAGATTATATGTCACCTCAGGGTATATTGCTCAATTCTTAAATATGATAAAAAAGTTTTTAATAGCATTAAAAACTTTTTATTTATTTTTGTATTTTTTTATCTTCATTTTCTCAATAATCTCTATGACATAATACTATACCACATATTGAAACGTTTCGATATCTCGAGCGATCGAAATATTGAACTCACGATTTATTAGACCGTCTTCTTCCAAGTGGAAGGTAAATGCGTTCGGTACTGGACCGTCTCGATATTATGTGGGTGAAGGGAATGTATGGATTTCTCCAATCTTGTAATTCGGGGACCAGAGATCGACCCGACGTTCAAGACCGAATACTATCCTTCCTCAGCGGATAGGGTTTCAGAAATATGTTTATATTCGCAGACTCATCTCTTGCGAGACCACCTGGCAGAGTTGCTTGACGCCAACTGAGTCGGTTCAAAGACTTGATTTTAAGTAAATAATAATTAAGCTCCTACTAAATTAGGTGTTAAACCCCATACGGGACCGCATCTTGTCGAACGTGTGAATAAAATATCAATTAAAAAAAATATATTTCCAGGCTAGCCATCAGAGGCTCTGCATATTGGCCACTTTGTTTTTATTTATTTTGTGCCTACTTGAAAACCGTTTAGGGCGAGACAGAGCGTGAGCGCTTATCGTTTATCGCGCGGCAATCATTTGATGATCGACGTCTCCGAAACCCCTAGAAACACGATCGTCTGTCGGGGGAGATAAGAATTGAGAAGGATGTCGTGGCGACGCGAGCGTAGGAGATAGATGTGCGAATGTGGAGTAACGGTCGTGGGCGTGAGCGCGGGCGATTCGTGCTGAGAGAGAGCGAGCGATTAGTACGGAGAGCGTGAGCAAACAATAGAGCGACGATCGGGAACGGGTTTGCGAGTATGAAGTATGTACCGCCGAACGGTAAATCATTGTCTGAGTACGAGACCAATAAAATCTATATTTTTCATTCTACTGTTATTTTGAGAGTATACGTATTGTCTGTCGAAAAACGACGGTATTTCTCTACCCCCTTCCCTAACCTCCCGAGCCCGAGTACGCCTCGAAAGTTTTACCAGGACACTCTTAACACTTATCACGTCGTTCTAAGAATCCAAAAAAGGAAAAAGGAAAAAGAAAAACAACATTACGCCGAGCATCGACGTGACCGAGATCGTGAGAATTCTCGTGAGTGAGCGAGGCTAGCACATACAGGTAGCCCTTGCTTAAGTTTCGTATTTCACGTCGAAGTTTTTTTTCCTTTTGTTCGTCGACGTTACTCGACACTTCGCTCGCTCGTGATGCGCGGGACCCATTATTGAGCGGGGGTTTCGATGTGCATCCATGATCGAGCAGTGGTTCGATACGGCTTGTAAGCCCGTCGAAATTCTATTTTCTTCTAGACCATAATTTTTTTTTTCAATAATTCCGTCCCTCGCCTCAGTTAAATGAATATCTCTAGTCTGAATAAAATATGAATAAAATATGAATAAAATATGAATAAAATATGAATAAAATATGAATAAAATATGAATAAAATATGAATAAAATATGAATAAAATAAAAATATGAATAAAATATGAATAAAATATGAATAAAATCTTTTATTCTCAGCTTTATTCTAATGATCTTTTGTAATTACAAAACGCACTATCCTTTGAAGACCCTAAATCATAGTTTCCCGTGTATCGTAGATCGTACTCTGTGCCGGATCCCACTGTCGCCCAGTATATATCCGTTTTTTCGTTTCTCGATTATTCGCGTCGTGATAGCCCAGTCAAATTTGGACTGTAGGCAGCTTCAGGGCGTCGAAAAGGCCGCCCGGTGCCTCGCGCTCGCTCTCACAACAATTCGAAAGATTTCAATACATATTGTGACAGGAAAATAAAGTACCCTGTCAGAATTGCCAGGATGAGATATAGCGGAACGGGAATTAAATAATTTCACATACGATGTTAACAGTGAAAATAAACTTCTTTATTCAATAACAAAACGATAATAAAAAGCGCGCGAAGAACACTGTACAATGAGTAGACCGTTGAGCATGTACCGAATAACAACAATGAGAATAATAATGAGCAGTTCAGGTTAGCAAGAACGAACAGTCCAAAAATGAGCGCATTGCGGTGAGCCAATTAATTATATGAATCAGTTTGACCTCCGAGTGAGCAAATCTACCCGCGGCGCTGTATCGCCGCGAGGTAACCGTTGAGAACGTGAGAAATTCCGGTGTGATTACGCGTATCACGTACCTGAGAAAATCACTCGCGCTATGCTCCGTGTAAGCCCAACCGATATCGCGAAACGACGATACGGTTGCCCGAACTGAAACTAACCGAAAAACTGAGCAAACCCATTGAGCTTTACAGTGAGAAAACCCGTTGTAAACGGCGATCTACCCGAGCGCGAGGTGACCCGTGTCAGCCTTTTGCCGTAGATGAGCACGAAACCTGTTGCACTCGGCACGTAACCCGTGCCGCTTGACCCGAGAGAAAGTACGCGTGCGCCAGTGGCGCGCGGGAGTCTTGCCGGGACGCAGCCGGGAGGTGCTGCCAAGCAGCGGCCGCTCGGCTATCGTGCGCAGCGGCGTTGAGCGCGTAATTCTCGAACATAACCTCTTCTACCCGGAAGTTGTCAACTTTCCCCCGCGATAATTTAGCTAGAGACAAGCGTATACCCAAGATCTAATTGGTCTATGCAAAGAGAAACACTCTCTGATCGATATCGATAAACGATAGAAATCAACTCTCGAGAAGTCTCATTATTTGTCGGAATTATTGTCAAACAATCGCTTAAATTATAATTACCCTGTCTTGTGTATAGTTAAGTTTCATCAAAATTGTACAGTAAACTGTGTGCATTTCAAAGGGATAATAAGTTTGCATGTAAGTCAAATTAATAAGCTTATGTTTGCCTATGAATTTCTCCGTTCTAATCTGCGGATTTTTGGAAATCTATTTTCTCCAGGGTCCTACAATAAAACCCCCATCTAATAAGTCTCCTTGCCGATTGTAAGCGCAGGAACCAAGATCCGTGGCTGGATGAATGAAATGTACCAAGAGATAAAACGTTAACTCGATATAAAGTTAACTCGATTGCAATGAATATAAAGTTTATTAGACCGTGACAAGCTTACATCGCGTAAACGTTTCGTAGACGTACGACAAGGAAGTGACGTTGGTGGCGCGCGTGCGCGCGACATGCCCGCAGCAGCGCCGTCACAGCATCGCGTAAGAGCGCGAAGGATCGCCCTCAATCGAATCAATTCCAACACCGATTAAAATTTGTTAGATTTGTAAATATTATTTATTAATTCCGTGGAAACTAATTGGCGCTAAATAATAAAAGTTAACAGTCAAATAAAATGTAAAGTTTTTATAACTAAGAGATCCCAGCCGCGTCAGGTGTAGGTGTAGGCTTTCGCGGTTATAATCATTTGTCAAAATAAAAGTCTATCTCAATATAATGAAAGCTTTCGCGAATTCTTTATTAATTTTAATTTCCATGCTGGTGCTCGTGAGTCTTTGGAAGAATTAATCATTATGATGGACCGCGAAATTTATAATCTTTATGTTGTGATATTTCCCCCGTGGGGAGGGAAAAAATCGCTAATAAATTTCAAACTAAATATGGGACTAAAATCGTGCAATGGGATGGGGAAGGGAAAATCGAACAAAATAATAGTACCAGGCGGGAATGATAACAATAGTTTACTGAGTGTTACGTCCGGGCGAGCTCACGAAGAGTTGTACTGAGTAAACGTAACGGCGGTGTCGCTTTCGAGTCAAGGCGTTGGCCCTTTACATCGGGGACGGAGACCTCGCCTTCTACTGCCTAAGATTTATGACGCGTCGACAGTCTTACTTAATTCTTACTTAATTCTGAACAATAATCTCGGAGAAAAACAAAAATGCAATTGGTTCAAATTATTCAAGAAAGGAGAAAATATTCGGAATAAATTTGGCGGATTTATGGGGATTTTAAGGGGCTTAACGGGAGAGCTGGTCAGACAAATGTTGCACGAAAATCAAATAATACACTAAATATGAACTCGGATGGGCGCCAGCTAGTTTCACGGTGTAGCAGATCGCGTAACAGATCGCGCAAACGGCACGGATCTCTCAAAACTTGAAAAAAATATCTCTGTCGTAATGGACAGTCCAGCTAACTCGGGAGAAGGGAGAGGGCTCAGGTGGAGGGTTCACGAATCCGACGGCTTCTTACAATATTACCTCGGTCTTAATAATTTACACGGAAAATGTCTCAAAGTCTTAATGGGATTGATGGGAAAAACTTTACTTAACTAATCTATCACTTATAGCGAATTTTACGTCGCTCACCACGCACGCGCGATGCCTGCCTGCTCGTGTAACGGAGATGTCGAGCACGTGACAACCACGAGGCAGGATATTTCAATAATAATTTCTATAAAAATAGCGGGTATTCGGAGGAGGAAAACGGGTCAAAGGGATCGGGAAAAAATACGGGAAAAAACTTACGAGTAGTTTGGGGCTCACTCACTCGACACTCTATACAATATTCTACAATTTTCCTGTCCGGGCTTACAACTAATAGCGCCCGGTCTCACACACACGTTCGCACGTCATGCGGCTCGGCTCGGAGTACAGGACATGGCGGGGTCTTCTTCTTCGTCGGCGTTGGCGCTGATGGTCGTGGGGGACGAGAGCACCTGTGCGTCAGCGTCGGTCGGTAATCGGAGTCATGGACGGGCGTTTTTCTTCCGGTCTTTGGGAGGTGGCGACAGAGGCTCCGCTGGATCGTCGATCGATGCCGTGCGTCGGCGATCCCAGCGGGCGGCAGGCAGACGACCAGCGGCGGCTTTTCGACGGGCTTTTCGACGGGCTTTTCGACGAGCTTTTCGACGAGCTTTTCGAGGCTTTTTGAGACGGTCTTGTTGGCGGCTTTTTCCCCTCGTTCACGATCCTCCTACCTTCCTCGGCGTCAGCACGTCGGCTCTCATTGCTTTGCTGTTCCTTGCTGATCTTGGCGCGTCGAGGGGGGGGGGGGGGGGGACAGAGGGTAACGGAAGGGAAAAAACGGGAATTTACATGCTAACCTACACAAAATAAGTAGAAGAAAAAAAGCGTAAAAATATCCGGGTCTAACGTTGGGTGAGCGGCGGACTCGAGCCGATTTTGGGGAAAGGCTTGTGATGTACCACGTCACAATATAAATTGATTTGTTCAATAATAACGATTGAGTACAGCGAGATGTTTAATTCGGAGACCGATCACTTTTGATAACACGAGAATGAAAAAGCCGACGTGGTTCCGATCGTAGCGAGAAGCGAATGAATTTTTTATATACATTATAATGGTTCGGTGGTTGATATTAGAGGAAGGAGGGGGAAAGGCCAAGACCAGTTTAATGAAAAAGAAATAATAACGGATCTGTTTTTATTTTGGGACGGCACGATTTGTTTAAGGACGCCAGTCGTGAATACGACTCGAGTCCGTTCTCTTAAACTCTTTCGATTTGCACAGATTTCGATAACATAAGAAAATATAGATAGCATCTGGTCGAACGACCGTAAATCTCACAAAGAAAATGACAAGTGTAATCGTGGCTTTTATAAAAAGGAAAATGAAAGATAATAATAAAGAAAACCCGGTCAAACGACTGTGAATATCACAAAAGAAAATGATACTCGGATTCGCTGATACTCGCTACACACTGTCCGTACAGTCGCATCTCACGCATTCCAACACTCTCTATCGCGTAGTTCGTGTCACCTAGTAGTTCGGAGAAAGATAAAGGAAAGTGGGGAGGGGGAGAACTTGGGGCATCGAGCATGAACTTAGGGACTTGAGGTTCTCGACCTCAATGCTCTTAATTATTACCCCGTTCGATCTATCGACGAAAAACGAAAAGAAAAGTGAATGCAAAAGGGGAAAAATATCGCGAGGGCACTGCCACAACACCGCGAGGACTCGATATAATGCAATAGAAAAAAGGGGGGGTCATCTTGAGCAAGCGTGGAGCCGGAAGGTCTCTACGCACGTGGCTGTCCACGCTTGATCCAAAGACCCTAGCGAACCGATCTGACACGTTTTTACGATGAACTTACGGTCTGTCGACTGAAATCGGTCAAACGTCAGTCAACTTTGAATCAATTTCACATAAAAATCATCAATCGACTCGTTTTGGTAAACTTTTATTGACATCACCAATCATTGACCAATTCACGAAGGCGCTGTTTGGTTACTTTATGTTCGACTTATGATTAGTCGGCTAATATTGGACTCAAAATAATTAAAGGTCAATTAATGGTTAGCTTGTATCAACTTAACCATATATCAACTCAATTTGGTAAACTCCGTTCGGTCAATTTAGGGTCGACTTTTGGCTTTAAGATTACTTTAAGAGTAATCTGAAAGTAATAATAGGTCAATTCATAGTAGACTGTTATTAATTTGTCGACTTATCGACTTTATTGGATAAACTTCGTTCGGTCAATTTAAGGTCAATTTTTAGATTATCTACTAAGATTAAACTAGAAGGAATAATGTGTCAATTAATGGTCGATTTTTATGAACTTGATGTCTTGTCGACTCAATTGCATAAACACTTTTTGGTTAATTTAAGATCGAGTTTTGGTTTATCGACCAACAGTAAACGTAAAGTAATAATGCATAAATTAAGTGTCGAATTTTATCATCTTCAGCAAATATCTATTCAATTGGGCACAGTCTGTTCGATCAATGTAAGATTCAAAACTTTTAGTTTGTCAAATGAAATTAAACTTAAACTATGGTGTAAGATCAAAATTCAAATCCGCGCAAAATATCAGAATATCGACCAAGGGCGCCAGATATCGAGCAAAGATTTACGCGCACGCGTATCGCCCCCAAACGAGATTGCGCGTGCTCCAAATATTTCAGTGGTCCTCTTGGTACCGGAAAGCAATTCCTCCTTCTCTTTCTCTCTGGGGACGTCGTGTGCGACGGACGCGTCTGTATACTAAGAAGGAAGTAGGAGACTAGCGAGGTGAACTTGTGTCGGAATCTTCCGATCGAGCGTGGCCTGCCGATCATCACCAGGAAAATCTTAATTCACTTTCTTCAATTTCTCTGCGAGCCCCAAAGTGTAAAAGAAACAGCCGTCGAATAAAGATAAGTCTCACTCTTTTATTGTCTTATACGACGCTAAATTATATTTTTGTTCGTTCTATTTATATTGCGAAAGCGAATTGTATATGTGTGGAATGGTATGGAATGGGATGAAATGATAATTATTGATATGAAAAGAATTTATTGTTAATTATGGAAACGAACAAGACTCAGGCATAACTGTCTCCCTGTCGTTTGACTCAAATGGATATTTGTTTAATAATGAAATCGAGCCTATAATGATCACGAAAATAATGCGTAGAAGTGGTTAATTAAATTACCGTTCAGACAGTCTTATTCATTTATTTAGTTATTATTCATGTTAATTGTGCCGTTGTCATTTATTGCGAGCTCATTGATATTGAAATTTCTTTCAAGATTCGTGTGACTGGTTAGTTGGACGAGATTTGGATTTTACAATGGTGAAGTCAGCTAACGGTCGACTTTATTCGACTTGACCGATATCGACCCAATCGGGCACACACATTATCGCCGCTTTAAAGTGAATTTCTAGTTAAAACGCCACGATTAAACTTAGAACTTCGTCAGATCTCATTACGGTTGACTTTTATCAAGTTGACCAATTGTTGACCCAATTGGAATGGTTAATAGTGAATGGTTAAGAGATGGCTTGGAGGATGAAGATGGCCCTGTTGTTTCTCGCAAGCGGTCTTGTACCTAGCAAGTTATTATATAAGGCACAAATTACGATCATATAGCATGTAAGTTCACACGTAATAGAACACTATACAGGGAGCAGCCTATCGTAAATGTATATAATTTGTTCTCAACAAACGATGTCAATAGTAGACAAAAAAAAATTAATCAATTAGAGGTATAAATGGATCGTATACGACTAAGAAGTAAACAGTCAAATATTAGTCGACCGATTGGAAGTCGACCAATCACTTAATATTCACTTCACTTAATATTGACCAAACATTGCCCATGAATGTCCATTGCACCAGGTCGTGATCTAGTCAACCATCTCAAACTCGACCCTATATCCACTGAAAACATACCCATTGAAATGGGTCAACTGCAGTTAAATCGAGATCAAATTTTTGTAACAACTGACCATCGAATTTCGATCAATTTTCGGTCAAACAGGTCCGCTAGGGCATCGATTATTATGCCGGTTAGGCGTTGACTATGGGGATAAATTATGTTCAGAATGGATCACAGAATCGAATGTAACCAACCGGGTACTCACTCAGTCGTAGAATCTCTCATAACATACATTAATCCAATCTAGCTGCGTAACGAGTTCGTCGCGAAGTAAAAACATGGCGTCGCCTTTCCGCCGCGTGTTCTTCCTTCTGTCTTGATGCCGGGAAAATCGCATTGGTCAATTGCGTGGACGGAGAGAGCAGGGATTGGTGGAACGCTTTAAGCCACAGGGCCGTGGTTATTATCCGTATCGATGTCCCAGAGCCTCGAATCCTGGCCCAATGGGGTACGGCGTTGTCCCCGGGGCGCGGATCGATGAGCCGTCGATCCCACTGCTCGTAGGATCGTAGGTCGCCGAGCTGTCAGCAGCTCACTTCGAAAAAGTAATTCCGCCTCGTGCGCTCCTGTAACGTGGTATAGTCGGTCAGGCCGGGCTGAGTGACGGTGTTTTCCGGTACGGTGATACTGAGTCGGACACCGGTGTGATTTTCCTCATTCTACTCCCCGTTGTTTTGATGGGGGGGGAGAGGTTGACAATATGAGTCCTGGCGGTTCTCCTTTTTTGCATCGTTGGGAAGGCGTCAACGTGGGGTGTGATTGGCTCCTAGGGATAGATGTACTATCGTCGCTGGAGCAGGAATCCCTCCCGTTCCGAGGTAAGATCAGTCCTGGTCTCCAGAGATTTTCCGCCCGCGCTCTCCATGGCTATCTCATTTCAGATGTCGGGGTCTGTACGACGGCTCAGATGTTCCAGGTAGCTGATCCCAGTGTCGTGCGTAGTACATCCTTCAAGGGAATGTCATCGGAGTTCTCGCTTGTATGGGATCATTCCCAACAGGGGAATATCTTCGGATAGCGAGGCTGCTCGGGTCAGCCTCGTCGCAGCAGCCTAACTAGTCGCGGTCGAGATACATGGTAGGTTTGTCGGAGGGTTGCGGCAGCCTTCGGATGTCTTTGTCTCGTTATAATATATATTGTAGCGGGGTAAAATGTTATGCGTTCTTTTCCGGCTCGTTCGGGCTCACACAAGGCGACACCGCAGGGCCTAGTTGGTATGATAGAATATTTATTAATTTATGGGTAACAAAATTTTCATGGACGTCGGGGCACTCTCCGTTGCGAGTCCGAACGAGCGGATCTGTTGTTAGTCATCGTGTTTCGGGAATTATCCATAGAAGGACGGATGGATCTTTTACGGCAGTTATACCCGGACCGTTGTTTCCCGCTCACGTTACTGCGACTCGAACTGGTGAGCTTTCGTCCAAGAGAATTTCTTTTGTTTGCGTAGAAGGCTGTGACCAAGTAATATACTTCGAGTTGTGTAATCCCGAGCGTGGGAGAAATAAAAGTGTGTAACCGACGGCGTGCTTTGCTCAGCCGTGCTGGAGGGATCGAGACCGCCGCGTTTCGGCAGGTGTATGTGTGATTTTGTGTCCGGTTTTATTTGATTAACGCCGCGTGGCCGATCCGGGAAACCGTATGCGGTCTTCCTCGATGCCGTCGGGCTTTTGCTGTTTGGGGAAATTAGTAAAATACGAGTATTAAATTCAGAAATTTCCGGGAGGGATTTAATAAATTGTCGTCTTGGGCGATTTCCACGGGGAGTCGCCTTATTTGTCGTGTCGTCGCTCGCGTACGTCTCTAGCGCATGATTAAGTGTGTGTGATTTTTCCTACTACCGCATCGATTGAGCCGAGTTAATGTAATTATTGTCGCATTAATTGCGAGGGGTGAACGGGAGTGCGTTGTGCTGTGTTAGCCACGCCGTATGTGCATGTGTGTGAGATAGTTATACATCACGCATGAGATAATATGAGAGTCCGGAAGTCGCGATCGTCTGTGGGTGTGTGAATGCGTGAGCTTCGAAGTGTGCAAATTCCGTGTACCAGGCAAAGATCTTCGTTTACAAAATTATGATTGATTTTAATTTACGGGACGAGGGTTTTCCGCCAAGTCCTTCGGTTTTACCCCTCGTCAGCTTGCTCTTTTAATTAAATAAATAGTCGAGTCTTTGGTTCACGTATTTTCGTTGGTTGCATTTACTTCATTTATTTGTTTGTATTTTGTGAGTCCACACGAATAATTAATCGCTTATACAGACACTCTACCCTCGAGATGACAGCCGTTAGGCCGGGACTGTTCGGTTTCTCTCTCGGTGCATTTCGGTGCACCTGGCGCCCGTCCTGTACAGGAAAATAAAAAAAATTATAAAAAACATCTTACAAAAAGATTGAAACAATTAACGACAAAGTATTAATTTTCACGGAAGCTCCCTTTATTTATTTGTCCTTCGGTAGTTGGTGTAATAATAATAATATTACTGCTCCGCTCGAACCGGACGGAGCAGTTCATGGCGGTGTGCGACCTTCAATCGCACCAAGCCAGGACGCTGCTCGGCCGGGGGCGGATCGGAATAGGATGGGTGCGACGCCGCGTCCGAGAACGACTAACAGTGACGAAGTGCTTCAGGTGCCTGTAGCACTTCGCACACGAAGGCGGACTGCGCAAACAAGGACCGGACAAAAAGCTGCAGAAATTGCGGTGAAACGGGACATTACGCTACAGACTGTGCGAACCCACCGGTTTGCCCTCTGTGCACCGACGCGGGGCACATGGACGTGGGGCACTTCGCGGGATCCAGGAAGTGCGCTGTGTTCCGGGTTGCGCTGGAGGAGTGCAGGAAGCGGGCCGGAAGACGGTTAGAATAATTCAGGGAAACCTGAACCGAAGTAGGACAGCAGACATGCTACTACCACAGATAGCAGTGTTACGTTCAGATCCGCGAATAAGGAGTTCGCTATTCGGTGAGAACCATAAACGTAGAACAGTCTCTCTTTTGTGTCAAGGCGTTAGCCCTTTACTCGGGGACGGAGACTTCGCCGTACTGCCGTGGATTTAACAAAGGAATATAACGGTAGAGGTATTGAGCCTCCTGAGAGATTATCAGAAAGACCAGA
>JAPYZD010002750.1:0-14935 GCA_030522725.1 Ichneumoninae sp. B BG-2022a
TTTCCATATAAAAAAATTAAAAAATCAAAGCTAATTGAAAAATCTGAAAAAATTCATACGTATTCAGAAAAATAAACGAATCATTTTCATAGAAAAAAAGTTGTTTTGCCGGACAATTTGTTAAACAATTAATTTTTTGATTAATTTGTTAATAACATTTTGGAATTATTATTATGCAAAATGAATCTTTTCAGTATCTTTAATCTGCATGAATTTTTTCAGATTTTTATATCACCGAGAAGTACTTGCAATATTCGCTTACTTTTCTCGAACTTATGCGAGATGAGCGAGAAGCGACATAGCTACCTTAATTTACATTTGATGTTTCAGTATGAGGACAATTGCGTGTAAAAATATTGAATATTTTGCAGACTAGGAGAATTGCATATAAAAATTGAATATTTCACGGACGAGGAGAATTGCACGTTAAAAAATCAATATTTAATTTACCTGCATATTATACAGACGTTATCCGCTGCCGCGAGTTCCTCGGGTGTAGCGTCCGGATAAAACGTGTTCATATTTCTTATCGCCCTCCGCGACATTACGATGTCTTGGAAGGCTTTTTTGAAATTACGCATCGTGTAATACATCGGTCGGAATGCGAATAACGGTAGAGTGTAGAGCTTGACCATAATCGCTACGAAGGACACGTACAGAATGACCTGAAAGTATATTGTTCAGCCTTATTAAAAAAAAGGTTCACCCGTTTGTGTTTTTGAGCTGTAATCTAAAAAAATATACAAAAAATGTGCACATGTAACATTCTTAAAATCTTGACAAATATTAGCATTATTGTACTCGTAAATTGTTAAAAAATGGTTGACAACAGCAAAGTATTTTTATTGCCATTTAATTTTTGGATAAGATTTTTAATCTTTCTTTAATAAATGTGTTATTATTCAGTTCAACTGTTCAAAATAATTATCAAACTTTTATTTTGTACCCACAGACATAAAATCTGCATTAACCATTCGAGAATTTATCGATTGTACGATACCTTGAAAAATCCGATAACAAGTTCCGTGTACAGCAGGAACACGGGCTTGTTTTCCCAGGGGCCTTCGCTCTGCAGATCCGCCGTGTGAAGCATGTACTTAACAATTATATTCAACACCACGGTCAACAGTATCGCATATTCGAATCCAAAGACCAGCTGCACAGACGCTCCCTTCGCCTGAGTCGAATTGTATGCGTATTGGATCATATTTAGGTTTATCAGTCCGAGCAGACCCAGAAGCGTACTGACCCTCAGATGAAAGAGCCATGTTATCACAGGACTTCTTTCCATCTGAAAAAAAAAAGTATAAAAACGTGCTATATTTTTGTTCACGTTTGAATTATTATATCTGAACTAAAAAAATTGCAAATATAAAAGGGCTTGTCCGGTGAATAAATAAATAAGAAAAACATGCTTCATCGAAAGTTGCAATATATCAACTGTACAAAATCACGAAATTGTTAATTGAAACCAAATTTCATTTATATACTATATACTGTTATCTGAATTTATTATGTAAAAGGGCATGTCCCATAAATTAATAAATAAATAAATAAATATTTGATGTTTCTTACATAGTCAACGCGATCCTCGGCCAGCCAGTGGAACGACTTGAGAAACAGCAACAGAGTGAACAGAGCTATGAATTTTGGACTGAAGTCGTCTCTGAACACAGTGAAAGCGAGACACGTTTCAGTAACAGCGTACCAAGCTTTCTCGACCAGGTGCTGCAAGCAGACAAAGTTCACCAGTTTCCTATAGTCCTTGAAACGCAAAATATTCTGACGAAAATACTCACTTCCAGCTCGGCCGCTCGCAGATTCCCAAAGAATATTTTTCTCAGTACTGTATTGGTCATAAACACGATTATCAATCCCTGTACGTACATTACCTAAAAAAAAACCCACACAAACAACGATGAACGACGTTTCGGAAGTAAAAAGCCTCCGTTGAAAAAAATCCGAATTTCTCGGAATCGACAAAAAAATGTAGAGCACTCGGGGAGTGAAAATTGGACGGTAAATAGTTTGAAAGAGAAGACTCACAGCCATACTGGGATTCGACTTGGTTATGTAGACGACGGAAGGATAGAATTGTTTCTTCTGATAATAAGCGTTGCTTATAACGGCGCACGTAAGCGCGACACTGATGAGCATTATTCCAGCAGCCCTCATCTTTAGTTCCGAGCCACGGGGGCTTCAACGCGTATAAACAATGTATATTTTATTTTTATTATCAACCTAGAGCACTCTATTACGTTTCGACATCTGAGCTGGAAAGCGCTGACAGTTCGGCCGTGTTATCGGACGGTGATTCGAGAAACTACCGTGGGACACGTACGTGTTCACCTTTCGGCAGCGATCCGAAACCTTATTTTCACATCGTCCAATTACGCGTTTCGATTGGTCCGCGTCGTCGTTGCGGATAACGACCCACGTGTTTAACAATTTTGGCAACGAAATTTTCGCGAGCATTCATCAAACTCCCTCGCCCGACGATTAATTCCTTTCGATGACTTAAACCGTGCAAACGACGCGAGACGGTCCTCAAGTTCCTCCGTGGAAAGATCGCGCGCAATTTTTTTTCTCTCCGCCGTTTAAAATTTCATCGCAAACGTACATGCGGTGCGATCTCATTGGTTACGAGTCCCAACACTTGTACCTGTATTTGCGTTTGACTGGTAGGATGCGCGATTATTTACGAAGTGATAAAACCGCTCCACGGTCTAACGACACTCGGCCTTAGATCCGAGGATGGGAGACATAAGGGAGCGAAGAGACAAGGCCGATTACTCGAAAGCTCTCGCCGGTCGCCGGAGAATTTCCATAAAGCAGTGGAACGTCGAGTACTTCTTCAAAATAATCGGTACATCACAATCTGCACAAGAGATCTTAATTTTATTTTTTCATCGATATATCTTTACCTTTCGACGATCGTTCGAGTATGCCACGGTTTTTGTTGTACATTTTTTTTTAGACGAGGACCTCCAAGATTTTTTGAAACACGACCGATGTCACAAATTAGCCGATAAATATCTGATCGCCATGGTATTCATGTATTTTCTCAGGGCGTCGTTCCTCCCTGAGGAATACACGTGCTTCAACTTCTTCGTCGCACTGTAAGCACGTGGCGCTTGTTTACGCATCTGCGACCCGAATGACCTCTGTTTTGTTTGCGTTTGTTCGTTGCCTCTCGATTGCCCGTGGTAACAGAAGACTTTTGTTTCAAAGGTATTTGGCCCACGACATGGAGGAGGACGACGACGACAATCGGGCGGCATTGCTGCTTGCGCCCGATTACGTGTGGTCGTGCTCCGCCTTGTTACGTAGTCGCGAGGAGCTATTCAAGAGAATGGGATATCGCGCTGTTGTTTCTCGCGCCTGCTGCGAGGTCGTGATGGACGTTACGAACCCGAAACACTCCGTGTGGCGGAGACAGAGAAGTCCCGTTCATGCCGGAGCTACTCCCAGGTTTCATAGGTAATATTTCATTTAAGGAGGATGAAGCGAGTGGTGTTCATTTTGCCTAAATTCGAGAAATTTGGGCAAGAATTGCAAACACTTCCCAATGTTATAAAAATCTGAAAAAATTCTTACTTATTATAGGCACTGAAAATATTCATTTTGCATAATAATAACTTCAAAATGTTATTAACAAATTGTTGAAAAAAAAATTGTACATCAAAATATGTGGTAACTCAACTTTTTTTAAAATAAAAATGCTTCGTTCATTTTTCGGAATACGTATGAATTTTTTCAGATTTTTAACTTTATTTTGTTTTTTCTTGTTTTTTACATGGAAAAATGTGCAAAAGTCAAAATAAAGATAAAAATCTGAAAAAATTCATACGTTTTCCGAAAAGTGAACGAATCATTTTCATTAAAAAAAAGTTGCGTTACCACATATTTTGATAAACAATTTTTTTTTCAACAATTCGTTAATAACATTTTGAAATTATTATTATGTAAAATTAGTGTTTTCAATGCCTATAATAAGTATGCATTTTTTTAGATTTTTATAACATTGGGAAGTGTTTACAATTCTTGCCTGAATTTCTCGAATTTAGGCAAAATGAACATCACTCGCTCCAACCTCCTTAAAAAAAATTGTAAATCGAGCGTATAAACGAATTTTTTTCATTTTCCAGAGTCCAAAGCGTGTGTCCCAATTGTATGGATTTCACATCGCCCGACTCGGCATAACGAAAGAAACGGTCGCCTCAGCGATATTTCTCTCATTTCGTAAGCATGTGTAATATTTTATGGAAAAAAGTTAATATGAGTTGAGCGCGTGAGCGGATAATTTTTGTATTTTTTTCAGAGTCCGAAGCACTCGTCCTGATTGTATGGATTTCACATCGCGCGACTCGGCACAACGAAAACAAAATAGGTCGCCTCAGCGATACTTCTCTTATTTCGTAGGCACCAAGCTCTTAGTCTGAACTCCATTTTAAGACTGAATCAAATGAGAGTTGAAACTCTCACGCTTTGTTTTAAATGTAGCCATATTATTTATTGCGAGTACAAGGAGAAAGTACAATTGATGTGATTACAGAAAAAGCAAGAAAAAAAAGTGATGTATAATTTATTACGTAAAGATAACACACCGAATATGTAATATTCAGTGTTCCTACATTTCTCTCTTCCACATTATACGTTAAAATTAGTATATACGTTAAAATTATCGATGTATAAAAAAAAACACATAGAAAAAAAAGAGTACAATAAACTTTACGAGCGGACCATCGATGTTCTCATTCTTGTCGATTGTGTGTCGAAATAACGGGAGTTGATAGTATCAAATACAGTCCGATGTTCAATGTCAAACGAGATACGACACAAAAATGAAACGTGCAAAATCTTACGGAGATGATCTTCGCAGAAGACTTCACTCGATCGCGGAAGAGTAAAAAAAAAGTCGATCGCGCTACAATATCGTATAAGAAAATATATTACAAATAAGATATTTTTCGCCTCCGCGCATATTCTTATCGATTTTTGATCCCAATGATATTTTTCTTTCGAATATACTTTTCCGAGCCGAATTCGAAGAGTCGAAGCATCGACGCGTTCCGTCGAATCGCGCTTCCGCAGATGAAAATATTTCGCGTCTTTAGTCTTCGCGGACGGAAAATATTCTCTCCAGGTTCGAGTTTATTTATTTTATTTATAATTCTATGACAAACATGGCACTTCGGTACTCACTCCAGACCTTCCCACTCACGCCTCTCTGTCAATTCATCGGTTTGCTCAATTGTCTGGATTTCAGAACGACTCTCGGGCTCTGCCGTTTCGGTGTTCCCAGCGTCGGAACGGCCTTCATGGGAGTTCTTCGCGTATCGACCGCGGGTCTGCGAGCCAGCGACCTCGCGCTCTTCGGCGTCTTCACGGCGAGCGGTCTTTTTATATGCGGTGTCTTGCAATTGGCATTGATCGCCATATCAGGATTATAGATATTGATATTCGTCTCCTGCAAATTCGTATTAACAGCAAAAGCGTGCTGAACGGGCGGAGATCTCGAGAGCTTGTTCTCCTTCGTGTGCACGCTCGAGTTCGAGCCGCGCTCGATGAACCGATCGTCCTTGATCTTCATATTAGCCTTCGCATTGTTGCGAGCCATTTCCCGATTTTCCTGATCGAATTTCTGCGAAACGCGACGATTGTGGACTCGCTTCTCGGCCGGTTGCCTCGACGTTTGCGGCGGAACGATCGTCAGTTCCATCTTTATCAGCGGCGAATAGTTCGGCGACGAGGCCAATCGCAATCTGGCGTTATTGTTTTTCGGGCTCTTGCAATTTTTCCGACGCGTCAGCGCAGTCTTTCTCGGGGACGTTGCCTCCAGCTCGAAATTTTTGATCTCCCTCACCTTCGTCATCTTCGCCGCTTGACTGTCGTGCTTTCTCTCGAGGCCGGCGTCGTTCGAGCCCTTGCAGGTGTTCTCGTCGAACAACTTGGCCTTCGCGAGAACCATCCCGGCGTTCTGAGTTCGAAGCTTCGCTATGGAGGCTCGACCGGTCTGCGGCACGGGCGTGTTGAAGTTCGGACGTCCCTCGAGCTTGAAATACCCCGCCGCGTCCTTCCACGAGATCGTCTTCTGCCTCCGCGCCTCGGGCGTCGCGCCATCGTCGGCAATCTCGTTCACAGTCACGTTCTGCTGACTGTTAGTCTTCTTCAGTTCCTTGACTCTATTGTTGAAGTACTGCGAATTGTCGATGAACTCGTTGCCGTGAAAGGACGAGGCGCGACGAACGTGGGGCGTGAGTTTGCTCGCCGGAGGCTCGAAGACGTCGTCGGTGGCGCCAGCGTCGTCGTCGCTGAAGGAGCCGCGCGTGTGCTCGGCCGTGTGAGTTATGAGCGTGTGCAGTTGTTCCTGGAGATAATTCAGTCTAGCGTTCGTGTCGTCGCTGCACAGCGAGTCGTGCCGGATCTCGGTGTAGTAATCGGGCGGTCTTCCGCGTCCGCGTTTCGGCGAGGCGTAAACGTTGTTCAGCTGGCTCGTCGCTTTGGCGTTGTTCTCCGCGTCGCTTCGCTGAGAAATGTGCCAGGAGGCGGTCCGGCTCACGCGTCTGCTGGACGGTTTGTCCTGCGAGCGCCTTCGCAAGATTCCGATCTTTCGCGCGCTCGGCGATCTTATGATCTTGTGCTCGCCCGAACGCCGGATCTTCAATTCTTTGCTGAGCCTCTTGGCCAGATGGTCCGCGGTCAAAGTGCTCTCGATGCTCGCCTCGCCCAACGTCTTCTCGTACTCGCTCTGCACGTTGCTCACGGAATTCGAGACGGTGCTCGACTCCGTTTCACCGGCGATGCAACCGAACTCCTGCGATATTCGCGACTCGATCGCCGATACTCTGCTCTTTATCTCCTCGTATTCGCTCTTTGGTATTCTGACGTACTCCTCGCAAGGCCCGTTCAAAGCGATCGCCAGGTCCGAATCTTGATCGTTGGCGAATCCCGAATCTTCCGCTGATCTCTGGAATTCGTGCGAAGATCTTCGTCGGCTCGATGATCTGAGATTCTTTTCGTGTTTGGGAGTGTAGTTCGTCGCGTAGTCGCTCGTCGTGTTCGGCAACAGCGACGCATCCAGCGATCGTCTGCACGTGCTCGGACGACTGCGTTTCGTCGGGCGGTTCTCGCTGTCCGACGACTTTCCTTGAACCTGCGAAATCGGATCTCCGCAGTCGTCCGATAGATTCACGTCGGCGTCCATGAATATGCGGTCATAATCGTCGCGAACGTTCACGAGAGTCGTTGCTTTTCTTATCAATGGCGACGATACTGATGATGGATTTTCTGTTTGAGTCTCTCGCTTCTTCTTCGTTGCCGACGAACTGCTCGCCGAACTCCAGCGTCTCTCGATGCACGGACTATATGCCTCGTTGCACGATTGCTCGGCGTCCACTTCGATGTTGGCGACCTTCTAGAATGCGCACGAATGTTAATAATATTTATTTTATTATTATAGTATAACATATTTATTAATAATTAAGTAATATTATCGGTGGTTGATTTAATTTCTTATTAACGAGCTGGGCGGTATTCCAAGTAATTTTGTTGTGATTTCAAGTACAAAGTACAAATACTTTTTGCTTACATGGTCGCATTACGGATACTCGATGAGTAGCTTGACATACAGTTTCTATTAATAATATTATTATCCGTCTAAACTTTTCAATAAGTTTCATTTTAACGAGAATTTATTTTGTTTATTATCATTACAATGTATATGTTTTAAAAACAAGAATGGACGCTTGCCTTTTTTTTTATGAAATTTTGTATGAATTTTTTTTTATTTATGAATAAAAGTGAAGAATAGATTAAAGATAGCTTCAATCGGCGAATTACTTTGCACCTTTTTTTGAAGCTTAAATAACCCTTGACAGTACAAACGTAATTTCGAAAAGTACTTGAGAAATGTTTCAAGTACTTGTTAGTTTTTACTTTGTACTTAAAGAATTTTTTGATACTTTGGTCAGCTCTGTTATATTACGCTGATACCTCGAATAAAATGTGTACTCATACCTGTTTGCTTCTGGAAACAAATCGATCGAGGCTCATCCTCAGTTTCTTGGACTTTTCGACCTTCTCCATGACTCGCCTGCGTTAGAACAAAATTTATATTGGAAACAAGAAACTTATTCGTCGATATTTCGATCCTCTAGCCCAAAAACCCTCTCCGCAAAGCATACGAATTTAATTCTTACATTTCTGAATGCACCTTGTGCGTTAAGTATTTTCGGACCTTCGACTTGTGCATCGGACTCCTCTCTCTAACGGGGCTGTGAATATTAAAATAATTCCAGAACCACAGTTAAATTAGTGTGCCAGGTTCTCAGATACCGAGGCGTTCGGATTTAAGGGCATGTGAAATACCGCGGGCGGTAATGAAAGCTGCAATTTTTTTTGTTCTTCAAAGGTGCCGAATTTTTGGATTATTTCAGTTAAAGATCAGTTTCAACAGCCTTGAAGAATTAGCATTGCAGTTTGTATCACGTACTGGACTCGTGCTGGGTGGGAAGGAGTTTTACATGCCCTTAAAAAAACGAAAAAAAAAAAAATGAAGAAAAACCACACTGCATCCACACGTACTTTGGATTGCTAGAAACTGGAGATGCAAACATAGGTCGAACATGGTGACTCGTGCGTTCGGGCATTGCATCCAATATATCTCGTCTGCAAAGTCATTGGTAAATAAGTGCTGAGTATGTGCATCGCCAAAGTGCATTCGTTCTAACGGTGAACGGCGTGTAAGTTAAATCATGCTACGGGTTGAAACTCAATAAAACTCGTAAAAGGTTGAAACTCAATAAAACTCGTAAAAGGTTGAAACTCAATAAAACTCGTAAAAGGTTGAAACTCAATAAAACTCGTAAGGTACGAAGTGAATGAAATTCGGCCAATCGTACGATACACTCACTTTTTCTTAACGCTTGCCGGCCCCGCGGGTTCAGCGACTTTTCGTTTTTTGCCGACTTTTATCGCTGGTGTCTGCAACGCATCCAAGCTCGAAGGAACTAACTGATTGTTAATTTGTCCACCCTCCGGTGAGCCACTTTTCCCGACCATTTTTTTGAGGCCATTGAACATTCCTGCAACGGAAACATTGTTAATCAATATATTAAATGTAACTTTAAGATTAATGGTGAGAAGTAAAAAAAATCGGCAGATTTCGCCACTTATCAGATGAGACTGCAGATGACTATTAAGATATAATTATTTGCAAAAAAAAAATTGTATTATTTTTTTTTTATAAATCCAGGATGACTTTTACAGGATTTTTTTTTTTATATGCAATTGCGAGCTACACATTGTTTCCTCATAGTTTTTCATAATTCGCAAAACTTGTCTAAGAGTGAGTCAAAAATAAATTTTATACAGGGTAACATAATGTAAATCAAATGAGCGTAAGACTTTTCAGGTGTTCAATTTATTTTAAAAAAAGGTGTAAATCCATTTTTTAAGTGAAAACCAGCTTGATTTGTACTTTAAAAAAAAAAAAACTGCGAGCAATATATATATGCTTCCTCATAGTTTTCCGCGATTATCAAAACTTGTCTCGAAGCCATCCAAAAATCAATCGCTCAGCTTTGTTAAGGAATGTTTTCCAAACACAGTTAAACTATAAGAATCTCCAGCTACGTACGTGTAAGACTGCCGCTTCGATGCTTCTTCTTTTTGCCTCTGGGGCGCAATGAAGCATCGGAATGGTCCAATTCGGTCTCGACACTGCCGATAACTTCGGCGGAAATGGTTTCGGAAATATGTTCCGGCAGAACGCCGATGCTATCAGCATTCTCTATCAAGATCTGCAATCAGAGCAAAGCCTTCAATGTACACAAAAAAAACATTGCAACAAAAACGAAACTACCTCATACTCGTGCCTCTGCGGCTCTTTACCTTGACGATGACTAAATGAGCTTCGAGCCTAGACTGCACGGCCGACATGGTAGTTTCCTGCAGCGGCATGACGTTAGGTCCGATGACTTTAGCCAGGTTGTCAACGCCCATTTTATTCTGGCTCTCATAGAGCGAAACTCTCTTGAGAAAACCCATAAAAAACGCGAGCGTGTTCAGATGATGAGGAGGCAGAAGAAGGCAGGCGAGGAGGAGGGCGTCGACCCTGCGACTGTGCAGCATGAGACATCGCACGAAAAGGTCGTGATAGCCGTACGGAATGAGAGGTTCGGGAAGATCGCGAAAGAAAGTTTTGAGACAATTGGCGACGTCGATCGCGTGATTCTTGTCGCCGAGGGTTCCGCCATTGTCGAGGCGAGCTATGAGTTCCTTCTGTCGAACGTGCGAGCCCGCTTTTCTGAAGAGACCCTCCTGGTTCGTGAACTTCTCGAGATAGGCGGCCGCCTGACAGACGAAAACTGGCACGTGGACTATCGCGCCCGACGACAAGTTCACGACATCGAGCGGCTGATAGGACAGCGGAATTTTAAAGACTTTCCTGAGGCTGTTACGATTTCTGTCGGACTTGTCGGTCTTTATTGCATTTTTCTTCAGACGATGCTTAACCCCCAATGTTCGCAAGTCGTTCGCGACGCTTTGATAAACTTTTTCCTTGTGCAGAACGTCGTAGATCAACATTGTATTTTTTTTGGGCCGTTGATCCGCTATGTTGAGAGCATCACTCGAGTCAACGATTCTTTAATTCATGTAAACTGAAGGGAATTATCAATGTCGTGTACAATCGGAGGTTCCAAACAAACACTGTGTTACTGAGCGCGAGCTGTTATCGTTGGGTTAGTTTTGAATTCTATGCAACCGCCATTTATACTCGAGTGAACTCGGTCGGTTTCGCAGACGCTCGGAGAGCGTCGGTATGACAGAGATTCCGCTGACGATCAGCATCGAGAAAGTTATATTAGCAGTATATCAAATGAAATTCTAATGCCTAATAAAATAAGTTAAGCTTTTTGTTGAGCTAAACAAAAAGCCCTATTTATTATATATTAAGATGCGAACTGGTCATATTATTCAAATAGCAGAGATATTTTCATAATTTATCAATTTACTGATGTATTTTTAATATTGTACGTAAAAGGGTTTATCCCGTAAACTAAATAAATAAATAAATAAAAAATAAATAAATAAACTAATTGCCATGCAAAGCTTATTACTTATTACGAAGTTTAATTTAAATTGCTGAAACAATTGAAATCCGCGATAACGCGAATTACCATACACGGTACACTTTGAGATCGCTGTTGTTTCAATCGATATGTGTAACGATGAAGCTTCGAAACATCGCCGCACGCTATTCCCGAATTAGGCACCACGTTCGCCGGTGCGGTCATTAGTGTTTGAGAATTGAGCATGTTAAGTTCGCACGTGGTTGAATCAGGTTGAGTTTTCATCGATTTTTCATTCAACGGTTTCATATCTCTGCGCAATAATTATTCTCTTCGGCGAAACGACATTAAACACGGTGAGATTGACTGATATTTGGAAGGAATTTATAAATATTTGTAACTGCCGAGCAAGAAACAAAATATCCTCGCACTTTGTAAACAAAGATTGCTCTGTATTTGTTTTTTTTTCTTCTGGAATTCACGCGTCGAGATCGAGCAATCAGTTTGTTTCTTTTTTTTTTGCTGACAAGGTACAATTTTCTCTTTCACCAGCGAACAATATGAAAACCCGCACGCCGCAAGAAATAGACGAACATCTGTCGAAAACTCTGTACGTCCGACTGCCGCATACGATTAAAAATGCAACCGAAATAGAGGAATTATTTCTGGGCGATGTAAAGGTCAAGTTGCCTAGACAATCCTCCAGATATTGTCACGTGACTTTTGCAAGTGTCGAGGAAAAGATTAAGAATCTGAAATGTATAAAGAAACTCGTTATCGACGGCAAGCACATAATCGCTTGTCCACCCAGGGTGAAGCCGGAGGAGGAAAAGAAAAAGAAGGAAAAAAAGATGAGAGTACCAAAACCTAAGGCCGAGGTCAAGGTCACCAAAACGTAAGCACGCACCGAGTGGTTCATTGATTTCGTGGGATAATATTTTGAATAAGTTTTCATCGTTACTCTGTATTCGTCCCAATAGACTTTGCATCTCCAATATAAAACTGGGAACCAAAGCACAGGAAATCAGGGACGCCTTTCCAGGATGTACATCGTTGGCTATGCTCAAGGTCAAGTCTGGCAAAAAAACTAGGTGTGATGAGCAATTTTATTTCTACTTGTGTATGGATTATTCGAAGTCAATTGACATTAGGCGTTATATCGAAAAGGAGATTTTATTTTTTATGATTTCATCTTTTTGTGCTGAGGAAAATTTATCTTACATATTTCTAAATACTTTTTTCTTCAATTTTTGTTCTTTTTTTTTAAAAGCAGTTTTATTTCCAATCAATCTATTTTATTTCCAATTTCTGTGTAGAATCTGACACTTTTTAAAATTTGTTGAAAAAAATGGTAAAATTTTCTAAAAAAAAAAATTAAATTGTTCTATATATCTTCTCAGTTTTTATTGGCGCGGTATAAATCTTCTTTTGCATTTGGATTGGAATCACGCGACTTCTTTTGTTTGCAGGCAAGCCATATTGAAAATGGGCAGCATCCAGTTGGCGGGCGAATATTTGCGAAAAGAGCGTGAATGGCCCGAGGTGGGAGGCAATCGTCTAGTGATCCAGGTAGATACCAGAAAAAAAACCAAGTCTGCGAAAAAGAAGTCGACTGGTTTGAAAATTTACGACGGTGATGCACCGAGCGAGAAAAAATCGAAGAAGTCATCGAAGCAGGAAAAAGCCGCGAGCGAAGCGTCCGAAGATTCCGAAGGGGACGAGGAGGAGGACGACGAAGTAGAATCCGAAGACTCGAACCCCGATGAGAATTCCGAGTCCGAGGAGGAATAGTTTAGTTAGTCAATTAATTTCGTTCGTACCAGAAATACGGTAGGTTTAATTGTATTATATAGTTTATTACGTCATACATTATTGTTCCATGTCTCGGTAGTGCATCGGTGTTGATCTCACGATGACTTCGAGATGTATAGTTATGATCCGTCGGGACAGCGGTAATTCTAGTTTTTCAAAGAAAAATAATCGTACTTGTGCTCGAGTCAGGTAGTTCCGAAGGCGTTTCGTCTGGTGCGCGGACTGCCCCTTAATTTCCATATAAGATAGACGAAAAAGAAATAAATAATCTCAATTATCGAGATGAAGCTGCAGCCAAGGAAGAGACTGAAAACTCCCCCTAGCGAAGCTGAAATCAAATGGTTACCGATGTAACAACCTGCCCGAGTTTCTGATAAATAAAACATTTTTCTAAATAGTCATTTCGTAATTATCGATTTACTCGCTATAATTATTTCCGTAAAAAAAAATGATTTAGCCGAACAGCATTCATTATTTAGAAGAGACTGAAAACTCCCCTATCGAAGCTGAAATCAAATAGTTACCGATGTAACAACTGCCCGAGTTTCTGATAAATAAAACATTTTTTCTAAATAGTCATTTCGTAATTATAGATTTACTCGCAATAATTATTTCCATAAAAAAAATTGATTTGGCCGAACAGCATTCATTATTTAGAAGAGACTGAAAACTCCCCTACCGAAGGTGCAATCAAATAGTTACCGATGTAAAAACCTTCTCGAGTTTCTGATAAATAAAACATTTTTCTAAATAGCCATTTCGTAATTATCGATTTAGTGGGAAAAAGTTCATTTTGCCGAACAGCATTCATTATTCAGTGTCGTTTTTCATCAATAAATTACGAAAAAAAAAAAATTTCTTGGAAAGATTTTCCTCGCATACATATATCTCTACTCACACACAAGGTTGATCCACGAAAGAACAAGTTCACGTCGCTGGAGCATCGACGATTGGTCCGAATACGTGATGTGTATAGCCGTCGCGTTTGTCAGGTTTTCGGCCTTTTTGCTGTGATAAACAGTAGGTTCGTACAGACCATAAAATTATTATGTTATTATTTTCTCGAAATTTTAGGAAATGTCCGTGGACTCACTAAAACTCGGAGGGATTGAATTGCGGAGCGTTGAACGGCAACGATGTGGTGACCAGAGAAAAGACCGTGTTCTCGCAGTCGGGCAGACAGTTGCACAAAGGATCTCTCAGTGTGAGAGAGTAAGCTTTTTGCTTGACCCGCGCCAGGCAGGACACGTGTGAAAAATTGCATATCGTCTGGCCATCCTCGATCTCGGACGAGTAGAAAGGCAGACAGCCGCAGAGCCGAAGAAAAGCGCTCTCGCGACATTTTATGTAGCAATTGTCGGCCCTGTAGAAATCGGTGGCGGAGTGCGACTGGTAGCAGTCCCGTTCATGAGGCTCCAATCTCAGAACCTCGACGCTCGATGTCAAGTATCGGCCGTAAAGACGGGCGATCGTTTCGTGGCCGGTGGCTGCGACAAACTCCAGAGCCGTCGGGCCCGGATACGTGTACCGGTCGTGGATAATTACTTTCACACCGTCGCCGAACATCATCGACGAAATTCTATCGCCCGCGCCGAACGAGTTTACGAGAAAGGATAGAATGAAACGAGCTCCGTAGGTCGAGCTGTAATAATTCTTGCCGGACGTGTTCCATCTGCGGTAAGAGATTTACGCGTAATTAAGAGATCGTCGGTTCTTTTCCTTCTGTCATTAAACCGAATTTAAAATAAATGCAAATTGCAAATACCGAATGTTTGCTTTTTCTTCACAAAATTACTTAAAATAAAAAATTTAAAAAATCGAACAACATCGATGAATTTCCATCGTCCGTACTGAACGACTTTACGAAAAGGATAGAATAAAACGAGCTCTATAGGTCGAGCTGTAATAATCCTTGCCGGACGTGTTCCATCTGCGATAAAAGATCTACGCGTAATTAAGGTAGTACTAGCGCAATGACTGACGCCGCCTAAGTTTGAGAGGAATAAAAGAGAATTACAAACACTTCTCGATCGGATAAAAATCTGAAA
>JAPYZD010002751.1:0-23639 GCA_030522725.1 Ichneumoninae sp. B BG-2022a
CATTTTTGTAAATTTTGCAGCAAAAGATTTGTAATTTTAATATCTGGTATTTTTATTTTACAAGCAAAGTACATTAATGTTTAATTAATATGAGTAATGCCAGCAAATTTCAAGTTCCAGTACATTAAATTTACAATTTATTTTTACAGTGTAGAAAAAATTCGTCCCTTTATGTCGAAGATAAAAGCGCTCGCGTTCTGTACCTTGATGCGCTTTTCTAGGAGCCAAAGTTCATCCTCAATTGCTGTCGATATATCTTCCAGAGATTCGTTTCCGTGTAAAAAAATTAAGGGAATCGATAAGAATCGACTAAAACGAAACAATTTTTCAGGAACGTCCAGTTGTCACGATCGGTTTGTCTTATCGCCGGTTTGCGAGGTTCTTCCGATGCGGTAGCTAAAAAAAACCCGCCGCATCGTGTCCCATTCGGCTCGCAACTTTGAAATCTCGACGGACAACTCCACCGCGTGTTGGAATAAATTTTATTCCGAAGAAAGCTTTCCGCCCCCTCCGCGCCAAGTGTCCAATTCAGTTTGCCATCTTGTGCAAAAATCCTCAACTGCCCGAATCAGATTGCCATATTGTGCAAAAATCCTCAACTGCCCGAATCAGATTGCCGTATTGTGCAAAAATCCACGAGTGTCAAAATAAGTTTGCCATCATGTGCAAAAATCCCCGAACATTAAAATCAGTTTGCCATCTTGTACAAAAATTCCGAAGTGTAAAAATCAGTTTGCCATCTTGTACAAAAATTCCCGATTATTCAAATCAGATTGCCATCTTGTACAAAAATTCCCGATTATTCAAATCAGATTTCCATCTTGTGCAAAAATCCTCGAGTGTCAAAATCGCTTTGCCATCTTGTGCAAAAATGCTCGATCGTCAAAATCAGTTTCCATCTTCCGTAAGAATGCCCGAGCCTCAAAATCACTTTGCCATCTTGCCAACGTATTACAAACAACAAACAGTTTCATCGAGCATGTCGTGCCGGCATGGTTGACATTATAAATACAGCCCGAGCCCGTAGCGTCGTTTTCATTAATTTTTCAACATCTTGCCCAAAGCTCACTCCATTCGTGCCACCGACTCCTGCCGCGCGTTCTCTGGTCCCTTTTCGGCGCTTGCCCCTGCTCCAGTGAGCCACCCGAGCGGTGGATCGATGAACACTCGTGCTCTCAGCTCGCGTACACTCGCACGTCCCGCTATAGGTACGTATCAACGATTGCCACCCTCTCGCGCACCCAACCCTCGCCCCCACCCCCACCCAACCCTCGATAGAGCCCTGGCCAGCCACACTTTTGGCGAGTGATCCGGGAAATGTGTATTGCCATAAGTGGCGATAACTTGCCGGCAGTCGAGTACGGGCTGTCTGGCTTTTGCACTAAATCGAATACAAGTCCCGCTCGTGTGTGAGTGTGTGTGTGTAGTTGATACGTGGATCACGTGACCCTGTTTGTACGACTGTGAGAGCTTTGCTGCCCGGACCCTCGAACGAAAGCATTGGGATGAATGAGAGGCATAGAGCGTTCCGCCCCGGTCCAGTGCAGCACCCGACCACCCCCTTGTCCTCTCCCAGCCCCACCGGCTCGTCCTATATCTCCCGCGATCGATGAGTTCGCGCTCACCTGTGGATCCGCTTTTCCGTTGCAACAGAGAGTTTTAATTCTCGCTTAATATTCGGTACACTGCGCGGAGAGACGCGGCTCTAAAAATGCCTTCAGGCGGGGCTAACGATCAACATGACCCCAAAATGTTTTAGATCCGTTTTTCGCCGAAACGGTTTTATGGAATAAAAGGCATTGCGGGCCGCACTGCGTATTTGATTAAGGGGAAGTGAAACTCCTCGGTCGGTAACAAAAACTGCAATACATAATTCTCTAAAGCGGTTCATTTTTAGGAAAAAATACGATAACGGGAAACTATGCGCGGTAATTCTGCGGTTCAGTGTTCTCATCGTTTTTCCAAGAAATAAACTGCTTGGGAGATTTTTGGGTTGAGAAATTGCAGCAATTTCTCACGCGCTCGTAGCGGTTACGCTTCGCCTTAAGGACATGTGAAACGACTCAGTCGGTAACCAAAATCTGTAACGAATGCGATTCAGAGACCGTAGATTTTTCGGGAAAAAAGCAAAGCATCGGCGGATGTAAAATTTAATACTGCATTCGATGATGCGTCGGTTTAATCCGAAACGTCAACCGGTTTTAAATGGCATTTTTAAATTCCAAATTTCATAATATATATATATTAATAATAATATATATATTAATAATAACATTTTTAATTATCTGTGTTTTATAGAAGTGTTTTGGGGAAAAGTGGATTCAAAATTTTAACTGTGTTTCTCTCAAACTCGTACGTGATTAGCCTTTCCTTTTAAGACCATATGAAACACCTCCTCCCCGTCGACCCTGGGCTCAGTCGGTATCGAAAACTGTAATCAACTTTTCTCACGGGTTCTCGCATGTACTGTCAGAAGAAAAGTCACATCGCAAGCGAAAGTCATCCCGACTTCCGTTGAGACTTTCCTTTTGATCGTGAATACCAGAATCTGTGAGAAAAGTTGATTACAGTTTTTATTACCGACCGCGGTATTGCGCGTGCTCGTAAGCGGCGTGTGAAATACCGCGGTCGACAGCAAAAACTGTAATGCAATTTTCTCAAAGGTGCAGAAACTTTGGCGTTGAAAGGAAACGGGACGCAGTGGCTTTTCATTTGCGTTACACGATAAAGTTTCAGAAACATAGAAAATATAGCGTTACAGTTATCGTGACGCTTTTTCGGTAAGCGACCATGAAAAATCTCTCGACTTGGGATTTATTTAAATAATGTAGAGTATTTAAATAATATGCATTGCTTGTAACATATAAGAAATTGCATCATATTTAATAATCAAATTCGTGCTCGTACTACCTTTTCGGTCACCTTATTTCCACAGAGTTAGCCGCTGCGCCGTGAACAAGTAGTTTCAGGGTCCGGCGCTGGTTCCGGAACTTAACTGAACTCACTAAATATAATAAATAATTCTACATTCATTAGTGTTAATTCTTAATTGATTACTGTTTTATGTTTCCGTAATACTAAGCTTAATTTCTACTTATTTTGTACGCACTCTTTTCGCACGTTCTGTAAGTCTATAATGCTATATACTGTAATGTATAATGCAAGTCTGAAAGCCTATAATGCTATAGTACGACTATCCTACGTACCCTACTCCTTTGCATTTATGTGTGTTTTTATCTATCGGTTGAGGTCCTTCGGCGATTTATTCCAGGCTCTTTAACAGAACTTAACTAAACTTAACTACCTTAACCACAATCACACTGATAACAAAGTAAACTTGAATCAACTAAGATTCATTAGTTGGTCGAATAAAATATTTTAATGACTCAAAAATATTTTGGTAAAATCACCCAACAAATTATTGAGCTAACAAATTTTTCATCTGTAACCAACAAAATATTTAGTCGAACGTCATCGCCCGAATCTTAGTAGATTCAACCCTATTCTTTAATCACTGCACGATCGTCCATTCCTCCACATTCGCAGTTACCCTTACCGCTTCTGAGTAATGAGACAAAAAACGGTTTTGCCTACCCGTCGGCCCAAAATGGCGGATAAGCCGCTTCAATAAAAAAAAAAAATGTTTCGCTCACGTAATTCGGGTGCGATGCGAGTTTGCGCGAGGGGGGCAAAATAAGAAGATAGAGGAGAGAGCTTTTCCGCCGGGCGGGCGAGACGCGGGTTGAAAGGGATACAGTGATGGCTCCGGGGCCGGGGGGGGGGGGGAGAGCCCCACCGTCGATCGAGCATTAATCGATGGGGATAACGTTCCCGGGACGTTTCCCTCTGGGAAAGATTGATGCTCGCCCGGATCCGTTGAGTGGAAACCACCGCTACGTTGCCGCAGCTATAGCACCGTCGGTACCATGTGACTAGTGCTCCTGATGGTATATCACCTCTGTTGCTCCATCCCCACGGTACCTTCGGCCCTTTTACCGTGACAGTTGTGCCGTTTCGTCCTCGGGAAGGTCCCGAGCACACACACACAGGTTACATCGCCGAGACTCTTCCTCTTCCAGGCTCAGGCTGAACTCCGTCCTCCGACACTCTCCCGAGCGACGAGACGAAAACTTCTTATCGGGATCGCGGAGGCTCGCGAGAGCGTGCATCACGCGACGATATATCCCTGTCGTTGCCTCCAACTTTCGTCCGGAGTTCCTTAAGCCTCGAACGGCGTCGCTTCTCCCGTTCTCCACTTTCTCCGTCTTTACATGTATTCGCGTTGTTTTTCTCCCTCGGAATTGTCAGGTCGCGCAATTGGGTTGGCGCGAAGATCGCGCGAGTGAAAGATCGAGACATAAATTTGGGCGATTATCGTGGCAAATTTTCTACACTAAAATGTCGGATTTTTGTCACTTTTGTCGAGTCGTTTGGCAGATTCCGTGAATGGTGTTTGGAGCGGATTTCAGTTTCGGGCTGCGCGGGAAATAAAAGGACATGATTGTATATTCAAAACCGAACAAACGAGTTTGCCACTTAAGTGACTAAATTGCTTTTACGAAACTGCGTGTTCCGATTCCACGCAATTGTCTTTTACCGGCGGGGAAAAAATTGTCTTTTCATAGGGAAAGACAATTTTCCGTTTCGCCACCTTAAGGTTGAGCTAAAGATCAACGTAACCTCGAAATATTTTGAATTTTTTTCCCAACCGGTTTTTCATTTTGTAGAATCCTTTCGGAAAAAAATGGATTCAAAATTTTAACTCTCTGTCTCCCTCGCACTCACACTCACCTCCCTTGAGGTGACGCGACAGATATCAATTGAGGTTCATGTAAAAATTTTCCTTCGATCGAAAACGGTCAACATCGCAAAAAAAAAAATCACACGTTTTATTACCGACCCTATTTCGACTGAAAGAGGTCCGACGAATATTCGCCGGCACGTTTTGCCACGGGAAAATTTAACAAAAAATAGAAAAACTCCCTTTAATACACTTACTCGTCTCGATTGCCGAGTTTTTTTATCTCTATTTTTATTTTTCGTCTTCAACAGTGTACATGTCATTCCCTCATTGCCGGAACATTATTAAATTCCCCTCGACTCTCAATCTGCTAGTTTCGCTTTGACGAAAGTGTAGGCGAGCACGTCATACGAGACGAACTCGCGGTACTGTTGATACAACCACCTCCGCATCTGCACGGTGGGCGCGCGCACACACACATGTCGGTGACGTCGCGCGAGGGTTCGGCGAAGGTAGTTCGTACACTCGTAGTCGGTTACCTCGCCATCCCCCTGGCACCTTGTCATGGCACTGGTGCTAAAGGTGAACGACGTGCAAGCACAGCCCGACGGTGTGCTGCGATCCGTATTCAATTAACCCTAATCGCATTGGCGAATAAACGCCGAAACGGGCGTCACACGTTTACAAACGTACGTGGGTTTGTCCGTGAATTGACGCTGTTGCAAATTTATCAACGTGCGGCATGTTAAAATAATTTCAAAAGTTAACCGTTTGTACGAAAAATACTTGACGCTGGTTTGCCCTAAAGTACGAAATTTCGAAATCTGTATCGAAATTCGGCGTCGAAGGGTCGTTGCTTGACATCACGGTCCGAAAATTCCTGTTGTAATTTGTCGTTATTTATTCACGAAATTTATGTATTTAGTGGCAGTGGCAGCGAATTTATCGACAATGGGTAACGTGAAACAGTTTTTGATAGATGCAGTGATAAGAAAATGCGGTTGAATCAACTAATGATTCGGACAAGGACGTTCAAATAAATATTTAGTCGATCGAACAAAATATTTTAATGCCTCAAAAATATTTTTGTAAAGTCATCAAAAAAAATTGTCGAATTAACTAATCTTTTAGCTGTACCAACATAATATTTATTTGAGCGTCCCTGCCCGAACGTTTAGTTGATTCGACCGTATTTTTGTACCAGTGTAACAAACTTAAATTACATATATTCAGATAAATGGCCATCGACTGAAGTCGTCCAGTAATGTTCATATATTTACTCTATCTATCTATGTATTCATAGGAGTCACATATTTATTGATGTAACTTACAGGGTAATGCGAGGGGAAACAAGAAAGTGGGACCAAACGCAATTTCCCAATAATTTTTTAATTGCGCAATGGGACAAAACGCGACAGAAAATCCGGATGTGTCAACGGGGCAAAATGGGACACCCAAAAATAATTAGAAAATTGAGTTTTGTCCCGCTGTCCCATTTTGCCCCGCCCTCCCCTACATTTATTTATACAACGCAATTCATATATAATTTACATATTTGTTTAAATAATTCTTGATAATAATTGATAATTTTCTACTTACCATGCATCGCCCCAAAAAGGAAATTTTAATTTTTGATCCGCACAACACGAAAAATGCACGAAGTCGTTAGTGACCGGGCGCGTCATTCGTAAAGATTTTTCGAGGAATTTATGACCGACGACACTCTACTCTGCACGATGCATTACCCTCGTGTGCTATACGGAAACGTTATTTGGGATTCGAGCTATAACGTTTACGGCCCGTTCCGATCGCCTCCGATCGAAAATACCTGACGTCGTATATAAATTCACGGCGGTCATGAAATAAAGTGGAAATGTGCGGATGCATGCCAGTTCGCCGTCCTATCTTTTTCGCCCCCTATCCCCTTTTTCGCCCTATCTTTCCCCCCCCCCCGCTCCGCAGAGCATCATCCCGCCTCGCCCATTATAATGGTCACTATACGCCGGCCAATAAATCGATTCGACGCACCGAACCGCGGCTGCACAGCAGATTATATATTTTCGGAGCGGCGCATATCCCTTTTTTTGCAATCCATTAATTAATACGTTTGCTTTAATCTCGCGCCGAGCCGTCGTTCCTCATCGATTACCGCCCCCGAATCTCCCTGGCTATTCTTCAAGTTTTCACCGAACCCGATTTTATTTGATATGCATTCGTTTTTACCGGAAACTGATTTGTATACTCCGCTAATTTTTTTTTACCCGCTGGTATTTCGTCCTGATTCATCGGGTTCTTCAATCACGGATTTCTGCATTACGTGCTCTCCGCTCTGTAATCTGTACTCGATGTATTAGCTTTTTTTGCGTGCATCCATTAACGTCGTTCAATGCCTGTGAATCTAATCAGCGAGCGGATGCCCGATAAGCCGAGGGAAAAAAAAACTGGATTTCACGGGAACGGCGCAAGATTTCCCAGTGTCGGTGGTTTGCGAGCGCCCGGAACAAATTGAAGGGTTTCCCACGGGTCTGAGTGAAACATCCCTGTGGAAGAGTCTTATTCGAACCCACTGCAGAGCCGGCGTGTAACGCAGACGGGATCCGATAGTCTTTCTGCTTCTTTCCGCATTTTTTTTCTTAACCCGGTCTGAGTTTCCTAGTCTGGGAAACGAAGCAATCCAGCACGCGTTTCCTTCGAAAATAAAACTTACTCGTTACTGGGCTCGGTGGGGTTTGAGGGAGGAGATTCTGTAGACGCGAAATCAACCCTCCTGCAATGCTGGGTGGAAACTGTGTGAGTCGATAATGAGTAAGGTCCGTTGGATATTTTTTTTGCTAAGTCGGGAAAATAAATTCTTGAAGGGAAATTTACATTATAAGATAACATGTGAATGCTTTTCTGGAATTAATGTATAGGGAGCAAGTTCCATGTCCGAGATAAGGTCGGTTCCAGTCGTACTTCATATAGCACAGTAAAGAAGAGCATTTGTAATATTAACTTTTTATTTATTTATTTAAATGAAAATGGGCAGGGCCCAATTAAAAGTTGATGCGAATCACCATTAAGCGATTTGAAACAGTGAAAGAGGTTGCCACGGTCCTGGAAAACCGGGAAAAGTCAGGGAATCCCAGTTGGAGAATTTCGTGGCAACCGTCGAGAGTGAAAAGATTAAAAGCGAAAAGTAAAGAACACATACGATAATTAGCGAATAACAAATACCATCAAAGACAGATGCAAAAAAAAATTCTGTAATGAACAACATCTTTTTGATGATATTAACAAGAAAAGAATTTTCGACGTTTGCGGACAGGAAACATGCATACCTATTTTACTGTGCACTTTCGACAGTCAATCGTGCAAGCGACGAGTCGAACTGTTGAACGCGGAATTCAGCAAAGCGAATAAGGTATTAGAGTTTAAAAAATAAAATATGTCTTGCCAATGGCAGGAACTCGTTGCTGTTTCAGGTAGTTATCTCGAAATCCCGTTTCTCCTCCATGGCAGTCTTCCCCCCCTCCATTCTCTATATTTCTGTATCCTTTTGCTCTTCCGTGCATTCCTGCACTGGCTCTGAAACATCCTTCGGTCATGGCTGTACACCGCAAAGCAACCATTCCATTTCCCGTTCGCGTTTCCCCACTTACGGCACAAGACTAATAAGCGAGCAGCGTTTCGCATGGAATCGGTACAACGTCGGGGCGATGTTGCGAGCAAGTTGAATGCATGCATTCGAGGTACGTAGAACCGAGTGGATTGCCGCTGTAGGTAAGCAAAGCGAGGGACGGAAAATAAACAGCAGGGAGGATATCGCAGTCCCGATAAGCCCTGTGCGTTCCTCGTATTAGAATTATTCGAACCTTCGCCCCTTCCTCATCTACTTCGGTACGATTGTTGGACCACCGGCCATTGTCACGATAAACACCTTGCCTTGTTTCCCTGTGTTTATATACTTCCACCTATTCTCTTGCATTCGTGGACCCACTCGCCGTGCGCGTCTGCGACAAATTTCCGTTTCACGAGCTAAAATTCAACCATTTGAAAAATTAACTCATAGAATGTAGGAAATTCAATTCCATGGGCTTAAATTCAAGTATTAGAAAATTTAACACACAGAATGAGCTAAGTTCAATTCCGTGAGCTAAAATTCAAGTATTAGAATATTTAACCCACAGAATGGACTAAGTTCAATTCCATGAGCTAAAATTCAAGTATTAGAAAATTTAACCCACAGAATGGACTAAGTTCAATTCCATGAGTTAAAATTCAAGTATTAGAAAATTTAATCCACAGAATGGACTAAGTTTAATTCCACGACCTAAAATGCAAGTATTTCAGAATTTATCCCACAGAATGTTCTAAGTTCAATTCCATGACCTAAAATTCAAGTATTAGAAAATTTAACCCACAGAATAGACTAAATTCCATGTCACGAGCCAAAATTCGAGCATTACAAAATTTAACCCGAAGAATAAGTTAAATTGCATTTCATGAGCTAAGATTAAGCTATTAAAACAATCTTGCCCACAGAATAAACAAAATTTCATTTCCCGACCCAATACTATACTATAACAAAAATGTCGCCCACAGAATCTACCGTATTCCATTCCATGCGCGCCTCCGAGCCAGAACGACCGCCAGTAGAATACCAAATACGAAATAGTAGTGTCGAGAGATCCAAACGATCGTCTAAATAACTAATGCAGAACGATGCGTCAGCAAATACGTTCCAGCCGCTTCGCGAGGATCATTAGTCGCCCGAACGAACGCGTCCCAATATGGTCGGCGGCGTAGTTAATAGCGAGTGCTAGTTGTTCCATCAGTCCGCTCGTAATTAACAGGTCAGGCGGGAAGATTGAATAGCGGTTCCGATTGTTCCGTCGAATCGAGCTCCGATGGCGCAAGTGCCGGTACGGAGTGCAGGTGGATTAGAGGGCAGGTTCGAAGGTACATTTGACGAGTAACGCCGAGCGCAATGTCCGCGGTACAAATGTATAACCGGGCTCGCACGACCACCGGAGGGAAAACCATCCGCCCAACGAGGAACAGTCGCTTCTGCTCGTCGCACGCTCCCCCGACGCGAATTTCCATTCGATCGAAACGTTAATAGTTGAATTAGAGTTTCGTGTGTTCCGAGAATCGAGCGTACGCGACGTTGCCGGTGTAACGGTACTGGCCCGGACGCCCGCGGCTCCGGGCCGCAACACAGACCCGTGCGTCGCCCGCTTCTCTGCATATATGCATGTAGAAATTCGCTCGCGGCCGTTCACACAGAGCCGGGGAGCCCTCCGTGGCTGTCCCTCTGTATCTCTCACGTTGGCGTTCGGTGCGCGCCGAGATCCAAATTGCCAATTTGCCGCAGCTTCGACCCTCTCCTCGCCCGTATGCTGCCAGACCAAAGGCCATGGACGGACCGTGCCGCTGGACGGCGGTGACGGGCACAAAGTTACAACCCCTGTCACACCGAATGACGAGTCGGAGAAAGAGGCAAACAAAGATGGGGATGAGAATGAAAATCCGGGCGAGGGATCGCGACGCTGGGTTTTTCACGATGAGCCTCGACGTGCGACGTGCCAAAGCGCACGTCGAGGGGAATGAAGTTTGGACATCCGGGACTACGTAAAAGAGACCCACGTGATTCACGACAAGTACGGGAGGCTGTCGTTTCATTCAAAGAGACTACACTCGACTCTCAGAACGTTAACTAGCGATTAACGTTGCATGGTTCGGTGCTAATAATGCATTATCAGGATTTGAATAAATTAATAGGGTGGAGCGGGGCAATATGGGGCAACGGGGCAAAACGCCATTTTCCAATAATTTTTGGATGCTCGAATTCGCCCTATCGGATACATCAGGCTTTTCTGCTAAGTTTTGCCACCTTGTGCGATTCAAAAATGACTGGAAAATGACGTTTTGCCCCGTTGCCCCATTTTGCCCCGCTATCCCCTACTTTTTAAAACTAAATGAATATTTATGAAAAATAAATGTCCATTAAAAATAAATGGATATTTATTAAAGATACATAAATAAAAATTAATTCGCGTTTCTATGAGATGATAATAATTTTGAATCCTCAAAAACAATTCAGTTGACGAACGTCCCAAATATAAATATATTTGGGACGTCCGTCAAATCGGATTTTAGCCGACAGCTCAGCCCCCGTAGAGAATGTAGGGGAGAGCGGGGCAAAATGGGACAGTGGGGGCAAAACTCGATAATGAAGCAAAACGCAATTTTCCAATAACATTGCTTGGTGGCTGTGGAGGTAAGTGGGGCGATTCGGGGTCGAAGCTCCGGCTCTATCGTTGGAACAAAATGGGCATCCAAAAATTATTGGAAAATCGAGTTTTGCCCCACAATGCCATTTTGCCCCGGTCTTCCCTGCAGCGTTGTTGATCTCCGCCGGAGTTTCGAGGAGACCCGCGATCTCTGAAATGGCGAGAAGCCGGTGCGAGTAGCGACGGGGCCGAAGAGAGTCCCGCTTCGGGAGCGTCACACACGCTGCATCGATTCCTCCGGCGTCGTAATTTATGCCCCGAGCTGGACCGCAGGAGCGCCGGGCCTCGTTTCCTGTACCCGCTCGTGACGCAGCTTCACTGCCGTTCGGTACCGATGGCTTCGCTCCGAGGGATTGTCTTTCTTTCCCTCCCCCTCGCACCGACCCGCGCGACGATCTCGCGTCTCCGCGCTGCCGGAAAAGCCGGCAAACCTCGGGGCTTAACCTTACGTAAGAGCCCCAGTTCGAACGATAAATCTCACGGAGAAAATCAGTGGCTCCCCATCGTCTCGCTTCGGGGTTAAATCGTTGCCTCACTTCGTATCTTACGAACCGGTTCGGCTACTCCTGCCGGGAAAAACGCCCTTGTACCAAATACACGAGCCGAGATCTATGGAAATCGGAGAAAGGAATGGCAATTTTCCGTGGCGAAAGGGTGAAAGAGCGTAGCCGAGGCTCTTAGCGTGGCTCGTATCTTCGGCATTCCTTCGCAAATCGAATCTCGGCGTTTCGATCTCCCAAAACAGTAATTTCCGACGCTGGTACGAAAAGCGGAGTTTCGACGAAGGTTTCGAAGTTTGCCGCACGAGCTGGAGCGAGTCCGCTTTTTCGTACGAGTATCGCTCGCAACTTTCCGTAACAAATGCGCGGAAAAACTTCCCCTCTTTATGTCCGTGGGGTGGCGAGAGCGCGCGGAGAAGTTGGAGTCTTGAAGAAGCGTGCGAAAAAGTGACCGGGTTCGCTCATGCGTTTATCTTTCTCGCGCGGCTTACTAAAAAGCGTCGCTTTCGCCACGCGGCACAGACGCGAAGACGGGGACTTTTTGTGCGTGTGTTACGTAAAGTGTGTTTACTTTAAGGCAGTCCTTTCGATTCTACCGTTGTGGAGGGTGGAGGTGCAATTTTTGGGACTTTGTAGTTAAAGCCCTTTTCAATGTGATTAAGAAGTTTCAGGATTGGATGCCGAATAAATTGTCGGAAAAATAAATACAAAAAGTAAGGTTTTATGCATGGGCTCTTATGCAAACCTAACCAAACTAACACTTCAGTAAAAAAATTAAGGTGTATAGGGGACAGTGGGGCAAAACGGGACAGTGAGACCAAAACTGAACTTTCCAGTGATTTCTAAATGCCCCATTTTGCCCCACCGATACGTCCGGATTTTGAACCCCGTTTTTCCCCACGGACAACCATGACCACCATCCGAAAGTTATTGGAAAATTGCGTTTTGTCTCGTTATCTCGTTTTGCCCCGCTGTGCCATTTTGTCCCGCTCTCCCCTACACTGAATTTTTGCACAAAAATGAAAGGTTCTATGGATTTCTAAGAAATTCACAAGTGAATATAAAATAAAAAAAGATCACTACCGAAAATTTCGAAAGTAATTATAACTTGAATGAAGTAATTATTCCCAAAACAGCGCCGGTACTCGTTAAACCCGAGTCAAATTAACCTTAATAATTTGCCATTTCCAATATAATAGACATCGTTTTGTAGTACTAAATATTTCCGACCGCTTTTTTTATTTGCATTGTGATTTATCGAATACGAATAAAAAAATTTACTTGACGGTTTTCGATTTTATTTTGATTTACGAAGTTTTCGAGATAGTCCGTCAGTTGACTGGCATTCATCTCAAGGACTACCCTTAAACTGTTGCGACTTAATTCACTGGCATGAAGCAATAAGTATTTGCTTTTGATTGCACGAAGGCTGACCATGACTTAAAAAGGGTTTTTTAACAGGGTTAAAAAGGGTTGATACGAACAGTTCAAATGAATGTAATGCATATATATATGCATTCAATTAATTTTGCTAATGGACATGTAATCCGTGGCCTGGTGGATTATGTCAGCACCTACGAAGCAGGAATGGTCCCAAGTCTTGGGCTTCTAATACGGCGCCGGGTAATATGCTTCCGTTTCCACGGTGGAGAATCTCTCGCAGTGGTTACGTAGAAATTATCCGTGCGAGCAACACGGAGCTTTTGGTCATGCTGCATTACCAACTAATTCATGCAATACACAACTAGAAAGCCGCGCAGCAAAGTAAGCCGGCGCGGAACACGGAGTTGGCTTACGGCTTCGTGTTCGGATTTCAGATGGATTGGAACAACGAAACTGGCCCTTCGTACGCTCATTCCAGCCAGGCTTAATTCGGGCGTGATCGAAATTTGCCCTCGGAAGCTTTCACGCTAATAGATTTCCCACCCGGCGCGTCTCAGCGGACGTGGGTCAGTACACTGAGAGAAGGATCTAGTGAAAACTAGCGATCATTTAAGAAAAATTACCATAGCGTATTGTAGTTGGAAATGGAAACGCCAACTATGGCAGAAAATCTCAGATTTTTCATGAAATTTTTACCACTATATCTACGAAAAATTCTTATAAGTCCAACGAAAAATTCTTATAAGGTACGTTCTACCATAAGTGGCGCCCTAGTTCCCTACTACTGTGTGCTATGGATATCTTTCAAGCGATATAGCCATATTTACTAGGTCGTTCTCTCAGCGAAACACCGCGTTCAAGTTAAATAATTTCACGGAAATTATTTTAATCCAACCGTCTAAAATGAATGAGAATTCAAAAATTTTGACTTTTTTGAGAAATTTGTTTTTTACACCTGACCCGAGTTTCTGAATCAAATATCACGCTAAAAACAAGAGAATTACAGTTTTTTAACCAGTGGTGCAGAACAGATTAGAGTCGCCGCAAAACGTCGAAATCCGCAAATTGTAGTTTGCGATTTCCGACGAAAAATTTTGCGTTTTTAATTTTGAGACGCAGACATTTTTTTATGTTACGAAAAATTGGCACAAGGCTTCCTCACTTATTACAATTTTGCACACAGCTTCCTCTACGTGAAAGCCAAAATCGAGCAAACTTTCTCACACAGAAAGCTACGCGCAAACTGTAAAAAAGAATTCTTGGAACCTCCCGTAAGCTCGAAGGTTTCATCGTTTCGTTGCAACATTGTTAACGACGCAGATAATGCATGGTTTATGTTGCCGCTTAACGTACGAGAGTTTCGCCGATGTCTCTCTCGGTCCCAACTTTGCGCCCGCTGAACTCGTTTTTTTCTCTCATTTTTTGTTACTTTTCCACCCCGTTTCTTTTCACTCCGAAATTTTGGCCGCCAGCCATCGTCGCTACCGGCTTCCACCCTCCCCGTGGAAATTCTCGGTCTCCTCTGCGCGCTCCCCGCTGACGAGCTCGCTATATCTGCTCCGCGTTCGTTCTCCATTCGCGTTTCTCCATCGAGCTCCGGCGATACATCGTTCTCGCGGCGATTTTTTCCCCCTGTTCGTGACAGCTGCCAGGTATCGTTATCGTACTACTTTCGAAATATACCGTGAACAAGCCAAATAATACACGCTGCACGGCTCCGCTTCCTGCCCGACCGCGACTCCGAATTCTACGTCGATGGATGTATAAATTTCGTTCAGATACAAAACGCCCCTTTATCGCGTCGCTGTTCATTGAACGCGAATCGTTCGCGGATAGACGGGTCACCCGGAAAAAGTACGGCTTCATTTATTAATCGGCGCCATTGTGCGATACATTCGGAACCGAATGACCGCTGGGCGCGCGGGCCGTCGAACGAATTTTTTTTTTTTTTTTTTTTTTTTTTTTTTTTTTTTTTTTTTTTTTTTTTTTTTTTTTTTTTTTTTTTTTTTTTTTTTTTTTTTTTTTTTTTTTTTTGCGCGCTGTAAAGCATTTGGGTATTTACCGATTTAGGCAGATTTTGTCCGCGGATAAAAAAAAATTTACACCGTCGAATCGGGCGGGACATTTTTATACGCGCCGTTGTGAATCGGTGAACATTTTTGGCTGCCGAGTAATCCTGCTATTTCCGAGGGAATCCTCTGGAAGCTCAAACGAGACCCGCAAACGGTGGAGAATGACGATTTTTTTTATTATTATTTTTATTCTGGAGTATCGAGCCAGTTTCGCGGTATTCGAACGTTGGAAAAATGGGAATTCAATTCGTAATCGGGACCATTTGTTCGATTGATTCGGCATCGAATGTCCGCTGGGCGAGGAGGTCGCCGAAGGAAAAATGTTCATTCAGTTAACTCGCACGATTCGACTCTTCTAAAGCGCTTTTGGGATCGCTCGTTATAAAGCATTTGGGATTTTCGATTTGGGCAGATTTTGTCGCCGATTCAAAATTTAGACACTTCGTTCGAGTGGGATTTTTTTACACGGGTGATGTACCGTTTTGAATCGGTGAGCATTCATCGCTGCCGAGTAGCCTTGCTAATTTCCGGAAATCCTCCGTAAGCTCCGCGAAGAGTGCGGAAAAGGCTACCGATTTAATTATCGTACCGATTTAATTATTATACCGATTTAATTATCGTACCGATTTAATTATCCTACCGATTTAATTATCGTACCGATTTAATTATCGTACCGATTTAATTATCGTACCGATTTAATTATCGTACCGATTTAATTATCGTACCGATTTAATTACCGATTTAACTATTTTACCGATTTAATTATTTTTATTATGGAATATCGAGCTCTATAGTTTCGCGCTATCCTAGCACAGTGAACGCAGCGGGTTCGACAGTGGAGAGAATCATCGTTGGAGTTTAGAGCTTTTCGCTATTGTTGGGCGCCGCGCGCGCTCCTCGTTTTCTTCCTTTATCTCTTTACGTTTCATCCGGATGATCAATAACGAGCGCTAAAAATTGGAGGCACGAACCTCCGCTCGGCTCTTCCGAGGCTCTTTCATCTTCTTTATAGCTTCGTTTCGCGAAGGGGCTCTCCGCCGGAGCCGCAGCTTCCGACGAAGTGAGGACGGCGCTTTCTGATACCACAGCTTCCGCTTCCGGTCCAGGACCTTGCAAGGCGCACCACTCACGAAGTCCCCGTCGGAACGATAATTGAATCGGACCTTTCGGATGCCGTCCGGAGTCATTGTGGCGTTACCTTTCTCGTGGAAACCGGCGAAATAGACAAAGGGGAAGGAGAAGAAGCGAAGGAGAACCAAGATGGTACTAAGGAAGCTTCTCCTGGATGCTCCACCGTTGCCGCCGCTAACCGCACTCGAGCTTTCTCGAGCACCTCGTCTCTCTTCCTTGGTTATCCTCTCGAATGACCCGCTCATGCTACTCTGCACTGTTAAACAAAAATTGTTAATTGCATGCATCTGACTCGATGTTTTTACGCAGAAAGTTGTACATTACATTTAATGCACAGTTCTTGTGAAAAGTAAAAATAATTTTATAGCGAAATTGAAATAAATTATTGGAAACAAATTGCTTGTATAGTAAAATTAAAGTAAATTATTGGAAATAAGTTACTTTTGTAGCAAAATTGAAGTCAATTAATAAAAATAAGTTACCTTTATAGTAAAATTAAGGGAAATTATTAGATGTAACGATATTATAATAAATGGCTCTTCGAAGCTAGAGTAAACCAGCCAATGAATGAATAGGGCCAATGAATGGACACTTTCTATTAGAGCTTGAATAAAAAACGTCCATTCATTGGCTTTTTCGTCTGCTTAACTGTCCATTCATTGGCCGGTTTACCCTATTGTGGTTGTTTGAATATTTCGCGACTATAATTTCATTAACATTTTATGAAAATTTGAAAATATTTTTTGACTCGCCTACATTCGTAATTTGCATCAGTGTGTCATCCGGTCGACAAAAAAACCTTTCCGGGGGTTGTGTCTGCGTTCGCGAGTTTCCGAGGCGCGGCGGCGCGAGTTGCTCTTCCGCTCGGTGACCTTTTAAGCTCTGTCAACGTGGCTTCTTGACTCCCGTTCCAGTCTTCCTCTTTTTCTCTCAAAGTCGGCAATAATTAGCCGAGAAGCCGTACGAAACTTGTGTCGAACGAGGTCAATCATTTCGAATGACACGTTCAAGGCACGATCATATGTACATTTTTTCCTCCCCGCGATAAACGCATCAAGGTAAATTGTCGCGCGATATTTGTTTTTAATTAGAAAACCGCGCAAGTTGCGTCCAGATAAGTTTTACCGACCGAATAAGTTGTACAAACTACGACCTGGTAAGTTGGATTGGCCTTTTCTGAGAGTTCTGACCGCATAGCGGGGAGAGAAAATACTCCTTCCATTTCCTTACCTGCCTGTCAAGTTGTTACTGCTCCAAGTTTTTGAACGGCACAGGCGAGTCGGCAGGTAGGGGAGAGCTGGGCAAAATGGGACGGTGGGGCAAAACGCAATTTTACTCGGTCGTCCACTGTGTACTAAATACGCAAACAGCGGAGCATAATTGGATAGTTTCGCGATCATCGCCACTCAATTGTACCGCAACTTACTCAACGAGGCGTGACAATATTCAATTAAATCTTGCGTCTCGACTTCGTCTCTCATTGATCTAATAAATTAGGCCGAAGCGACTAGAGTGAGAATAAAAAAAGAGACTAAAAAGAATATAGCTTGAAAAGCCACGGGTAAGTTGTAACGCCGGTGATCGCGAGAGGAGTTAATCGCCGGGGGCGATTGGCGAATTAAATTTGACGATAGAGTCGGGTCGTGAAGCCGTCCGGGGTCGAGAATGTCGGGAAGTGGATGGCCCGTCCTGGTGTCGGTGGCTCTTCTATGCCGTTGATCAGAATGAAAAAGGAGCCTCGAGGAGAGGCGAGGAGCGCGCCAGGAACACCAGTGGCGGTGACGGCGGGGAAACTTCTGGGCGACCGGAAAGTCGACGGCTCACCCCGTGACGGATCCTCCGCGGGAGAGTTGGAGATCAATTTTCCAATTTCCCCGCTTGTCACTCTCCGGCCCGTCGACGCGGAGTCTCTTCCCGGCTCTTTCGCTAGGCTGAGCGCGTCCCGGAGTCATTCGCTCGGAATATTTCTCGGTTCCGCTCGACAGGGATATCCACCGGCGGCTGCGACCTCCGGAACGCCGACGACGCAGCCTCAAAAGTCGAGCGACAAAATTGTGCCCTATTAAGGCAGTCCTTGCGTCGTGTCTGCACAGTAAAAAATAATGTCGTTAAAACGCAAGGCGAAATTTCGTAAAAATTATTTTGTTCGATAAGTGACAAAGGCTTGTCACTTATTTGAATATACGTAGGGGAGAGGGGGGCAAAACGGGGCAACGGGGCAAAACGGGGTTTTTGGACAAAACTAAATTTTCCAATCATTTTTGGATCGGACAAGGTGCCAAAACTGGGCAGAAAAGCCTGATGTATCCGATAGGGCGAATTCGAGCATCCAAAAATTATTGGAAAATGACGTTTTGCCCCGTTGTCCCATCTTGCCCCGCTCTACGCTACCTGTCCTTTTATTTCCCGTGTCATTGGCAATTTTTTTTTAGTTTGTACTTTTGTTTGCTTAACTACAAAATTAACAAATACAAAATTGTGGACGTTTGTGGACGATAAGTTGTTGTAAAAAGTACAAACTTTTTGTACTGTGTGGCGCCACCTAAGTTTGGGAGAGGTATGAGAGAGATTGCAAACACTTCTAGATGGAATAACAATCTGAAGAAATCGGGCACATCGAGGGTGCTGAAAAGATTGCTTTTCCATAATTATAACTCCAAAATGTTATCAACGAATTACTGAAAAATAAAAGTTGTGCAACAAATTACCTGGCAATCTAACTGTTTTTTTGTCACTAAAATCATTTGTCAATTTTTGTGAATACATACGAATTTTTTAAAAATTTTATGTAGTGTTTGAAAATTGCAATTAAAAAAAAAATTTAACAGAAAGAAAACCCAATTTTCAAACATTAAATAAAATTCTGAAAAAATGTATACTTATTCAAAAGTGACAAAAAAAGTGACTGTATTGTGTCGATAATATTTTGGAATTATTATTATGCACAAACGTTCTTTTTAGCACCTTCCATGGGCTTGATTTTTTTCAGATTTTTATCCGATACGGAAGTGTTTGTAATCCCCTCATATTCCTCTCTAAAAATTACGCGGCATCAGACGTGACGCAACCCTTCTTTTTTATTTTATTTTTTTTCATCAGCTGCGACCCTTTCCATGCTCGTCGCCTCCCTCACGATCGGCGTGCTGACACAGAATCTGTATTTTTTTTCACGTAGGTTATTTAAAATTCCTGCGGGCCATCGTCCTGTTTTTTGGAAAAATCACTCTATCGCTATTCCCCACTTTCATCTGATTCATCCCCTTTCATTCGCATCGTCCGTATCCGCTTAGTATGCCGAGACGAGTCGCGCTACTCGACTGTGATATTGCTTCGGCGTTTGCGCGCCCTTCCTCCTCGGTCGTGATCCTCACTTCCGCCTCCGGCTTTCGCCCTTCGAGCGCTCCGCCGACCCGATCTTCGGCATCTCCCGACGAAGAAATATCCCGCTGTGTTCGCTTTCTCTTTAAGCTCAAAGCTCGACCGTCCCTTTCTCTCAGGGCGTTATTTTTCCACTTTCGAGCCTCTCTTATTTCTCGATTTAGCTCGATTTACCATTACCTCGCCCGCTCAAATTCTAATCCTCCCGCGACAACCGCCTCCTTCCGTCTCTCGCGTCTCCGACCTTTGGCGATTCGCTGCGATTCAATTTCGCATGTTCGGGGCAAAATGAAAGGGAGGGAAATACGTAAAGGCTCGGCGTTCGCGGCCAAAGAGAATGTGGGCGACTGTGGAAAGGGACGAAGAGAAAAATTGTGGACAAGAAGGACGCGGGGAATATCACGCTCAATCCTCAAACGCAAGGCCACAGTCAATTGAACGATCGGCGGATGACCGCTTCCCGACGCGAAAGCGTTCGCACGAAAAATTCTCCGACGTCACAAAATCGTTCGGCTATTCGTCAGATGGAATTAATTTTCTACCGAGACAGAACGAATAAGTGAGTAAGTACTCAATTTTACAAAGCAAATTTAAAGATTCAAGATTTTTCAGATAAAGGTTAGGTTAAAGATTTCCTAAAAATGATTTTTTTTTCTTGAAGCGAATGAATTTGGGAGCAACTCGATTCGAGGGATCTTCGAAGGAAGCTAAACTTCGCCTTGGCGACAAAATTTTGAGCCGTTCATCTCTGCCATTATTCTTCTTGGTTCTTCTTTCCGTTTGTCTGACGCGACTCTGGTAGCATGGACAGCGAAAGCCACCCAGTTTAGGGTAAAAGTTGTGTATATGGCCCACCTCGATTAACACGTAGAATAGAGCGGGGCAAGATGGGGCAACGGGGCAAAACGGGGTTTTGGGCAAAACGTCATTTTTCAATAATTTTTGGATGGTCGAATTCACCCTATTGGATACATCAGGCTTTTCTGCCCAGTTGTGCCACCTTGTCCAATCCAAAAATGATTGGAAAATTTAGTTTTGCCCAAAAACCCCGTTTTGCCCAGTTGCCCCATTTTGCCCCGATCTCCCCTAAATCAATGATATATGGACCGGGCCATATACCCACGTTTACCCTAATTATTTTTTATCGGCTCTGGTATTTGTGCGATGAAATTAATGAGCTACCGAGAGAGGCCGAAGAAGTGAGTTGGTACTAAATTTTACAAAGCAAATTTTCTTGCGCCCCACTTCGGTCTGTTAAAGATTTAAAAAACAATAATTCTTTCGCATGGTTCTTGAGCGAGCGAATGGGAGAGCATCGTCGATTCGAGGGATCTTCGGGGGAAGTTAAACTTCATTTTCGTTACAAAGTTTCGAGCCGTTCTTCTTTGCCGTAAACGGCAAAGAAGAGAATACCGCTCAACCCTCTCCCTCTTTCGAGGACGTGGAGTAATTTAGCTAATGGGAAAAGTTCATGTACCATCCACCGGGTACAGAGTCTTCCGTCATTGTCGTTGTCTCTGGGGTCTGCGGATGGAAGAAATTGCGAGGAAGACGATAAATACCAGTTAGCCTTGTAGTTGTCACTGGTTCGTTCGCCCTCGCCGACTTTCCCGCGTTTGCCTCGACGAAAGCTTTCTCGAAAACCCACGTGAAAGTGAAGAGTTCCGCGCATCCGGTAAAACTTCTTAATGCCAAAGCTTCGATGACGTTTCCCCCCATCGTCAACATGGGCTACACATGCGCATCAAAAAGGAATAAAGCCCCTGGTCTCGAAGATCAGGGAATTAGAGGTGAGTGAACGATGGAGGGGAAAAAGCACTTCGGGCTTAACTCTACAGAGTGCTGATCATTTTATAGAGACTCCAACGCTGAATTCTGAAAATTATAAATACCAGTTATTGATGAATACCATTTATTGACAAATACTAGTTATTGATAAATACCCGTTATTAACAAATATCCGTTCTTGACAAATACCAGTTATTGATAACTACCAGTTATTGATGACTACCAGTTATTGATGACTACCAGTTATTGATGACTACCAGTTATTGATGACTACTAGTTATTGATGACTACCAGTAATTGATGACTACCAGTTATTGATGACTACCAGTTATTGATGACCACCAGTTATTGAAGACTACCAGTTACTGAAGACTACCAGTTATTGATGACTACCAGTTATTGATGACTACCAGTTATTGATCAGTACCAGTTATTGATGACTACCAGTTATTGATGACTACCAGTTATTGAAGACTACCGGTTACTGAAGGCTACTAGTTATTGATGACTACCAGTTATTGATGACTACCAATTATTGATAACAAATTCCGTAGCCTCGACGATCAGTGAATTAGAGATGAGTGACCGAAGGGGGGACAAATGAGGGAAAAAAGCGATTTGAGCTCTCTCCGGACTGCTCATTATCTCATGGAGAATCCCAACAATTCTGCATCCTGAAAATTGCAAGAGTACAGCCGAACCACATTCGATGAGACATTGGCTTCGAGGGCGAAGCGACGAGCGATTTTGTTCCGGCTCTCCGCACCGGGCCGGACACTCCGTTCCGTACCGGACGTTCCTGCGCTGGAATCCCTTTTATTAACTTTTAAATCGAGCACGCAGACAACGGAGCCCTTCCTTCCGCATCTCCACTATCTTGTACTATCCACAGAGTACACTGTCTGGTTCTACCAGCGTCCCTCATCGCCCTCGGCACCGTTCCGCTCCCCTCGTCGACGAGTTATTAAAGCTCGGTTGGAAACGCGGCTGGTGCTTCGACCCTTGCGCTCGCCGATGGCACCGTCTGCGCGCGAATTCGACGCACGAGAACCCCTCATCCGGGTTTTTCGTCCGTTCACTGAAAAAAAATATCAGTGAGTCAAGTAAAATTGGGCTTGCAGAAATTGGGCCACAAAAAAAATGGTTATTTCTTACAATTCGATGTCAGCTTGAGAGTCGGCGAGTCAACGTTTCAATGTCATATAGCGTTGTAAGAATTGAAAGTAGAATTAAAATAATAGTACTTGGCGATACTATAAGTGTGATAAAGCGAAATTTATACGCACGTTGTATTCCACGTATTCTTCCCGCTAATCGCGAATATAACAATTATTTTACTCCCAACCCAATATTTTCCATTTAAATCCCAAAAATACGATTTTTCGTGCATAAAATCGAGATTTTCAATGGTTCACGGTACTTAGGGCCCAAAGAAGGCTAGCGACTTCGTGTTCAGTGGGGAAAAATACGGCGAAATATGTGGCAGTTCATTTTTAAAAAAGCAGAAAAAATTTCGTCAAAAAATTGCAAGGGTCCCCCATCCAAAAATGGACCCCTTTCGATTCCATTTTTTGAGTTTTTCAACGTCCTCAAACGGTACGATAAAATGCCTCCAATACTTCGGGCAGGAGCCTATCTTGTGCATTTTTTCCATACAAAACGATGGGCACCTCGGAATTCGCTTAGCTACATTAGGAGCCGAGATATCGACCTTCAAAAATCACGAAAATCGACGTTTTTCCAAAAGTGGCTCAAAAAGTGAAAAATCGTTGTTCAATCAATTTTTTTTGTTTCAAGGCTATATTTCACGTATTTTTTCCCGCTAATCACGAATATAACAATTATTTTACTCTCAACCCAATATTTTTCATTTAAATCACAATCGAACAAAATCTTGTTCGCTTCTTTTTAGCGAAAAATCGAAACACAATAGATATTCTATTTTTTTTGTTGTCTTATTGTTACGAAGAATGTTAGAGAGTAATCTTGCTCACTGGGTGCTCGGGTCTCGCGAACATATTCGTCGCCCCGAATCATGCATTATTAATGGGGCATTTGAAGAACGACGGTTCGAGCGAACAAGTCGCCGGCTCGATGAAGCGGTATGTTTCCCGTGTCGCTGTTTCAAGTTTCCGTGTAAATAATGCAGCAGGCATAACCACCGCTCTACGTTCGCTAACTTTGAAACGTCGTACGTGCCGTACGCAGTGTATAGTTTAAAACCCTGTTCAGCCTCGGAAACGTGGTGAACATGTCTACGCACCGTGCAGGCCCACCTCGGAGTTGGGGGGGGGGGGGGGGGGGAAAACGTCCCACCGCGGCTTTGTTTTTCGAGAAAAAAAAAAAAAGGTAAAAAAAAATTGTTATGTTC
>JAPYZD010002752.1:0-17544 GCA_030522725.1 Ichneumoninae sp. B BG-2022a
ATTTAATTAATAATTAAATATTGTAAATATTTTATTAAATAATAATTATTATTATAATTATTTTAATATTTAATTTAAATTAATTTATTAATGAAATACCAATTTTTTAATTTAATTAAAATTATAATTTAATTAATAATTAAATATTGTAAATATTTTATTAAATAATAATTATTATTATTATAATAATTATTTTAATATTTAATTTAAATTAATTTATTAATAAAATATTAATTTTTTTTTTTAATTTAATTAAAATTATAATTTAATTAATAATTAAATGTAATTAAATATATAAAATGAATTATATTATTATATATTATTATTATTATTTATATATATATATAAATAATAATAATAATAATTAATAATAATAATTAATAATAATTATTATTATTATTATTATAAAATTTAATTGATATTTTAAAATAAAATTTATTAAATTAAAAATAATTTTTTGACCCTATTTATTAAATTATTTTTTTTTTACAAATATTTATTAAAGGAATTAATTATATTATTATTTTATAATAATATTATTAGTTTATTTTTTTTTATTATTTAATTAATTTTTAAATTAATAAAATTTGTTAAATATAAAAACTAATTAGTAAAATTCTATTAAAATTTTCAAATAAAATTTATTTAATTTAATTAAAATAATTTAATGACCCTATTTCATTAAATTACTTTAATTAAATTAAATAAATTTTATTTGAAAATTTTAATAGAATTTTACTACGGGTAGATCGTACTAAATTTTTAATTTAATTGAATTAATTATTTAATTTATAATTAAAAATTGTTTAAAATTAATATTTTATTAAATTAAATTGAAAAAAATTAAAATAATAAAAAAAAATGATTTTATTAAATATTATATATATATATATATATATATATATACATATATATATATTGTTTTTTTTTTATTATATATTATTGTTAAAAATATTTCTATATTTTTAAAAAAAAAAGATTTAATAATAAAATTATTAAAGAAAATTATAGTGTGGTAGGTTTTAAGGTTTTATATTGTTATTAGATAATTTAAATTATTAACTTTGAATTTAATTTTTTTTTTTTGATTATATTAATTGGTTTTAAATTTAAGAAAAATATATGATTTTAAATAAGATTATTTATATTAATTATTTTATAATTTTAATTTAATAAATTATTATTATTATATTAATATTAATAAATTTATAATAATATTAGTATATAATGATAAAAGTGTAAATAAATTAATTTTGTTTATAAAATTAGTTAAAAAATTTATAAATGTATAATTATAATATAATATATATATTTTTATATATATGTATATATAAATTTTTGTAAATATATTAAATTTAAATAATTTAATTTAAAATATTAATAGAGAATTTTTGCAGTAAATTAAGGAATTTTAAAATTAGAATATTTTTTTAATAATGATAAATGTTGTGCCAGCAATAGCGGTTAAACGATAGTTATAAATTAATTTTATTAATTTAATTAATTATTAATTATTAATTAATTAAAAATAAAAATTTTTGGTGAAATATGATTTTTATAAAAGTTAATTTTAAATAATAATGAAAATTTATTAATTAAAAAATAAACTAGAATTAGATACTCTACTATATTAATTATATAATTTAAATAAATTAAGGGATTAATTGATTAAATCACTAAACTTAAAAAATTTGGCGGTATTTTATTCTATTTAGAGGAATTTGTCCTATAATTGATAGTACACGATTGGAAAAACTTAAAATTTAAATTTATGTATTGCTGTTTAAGAAATTTTTATAAAAATAATTTTTGTACAAATAATGATAGTAATTCAAGTCAAAATGTAGTTTTTTTTAAGAAGAGATGAATTACAATAATTTTTAAAATTAAACGAATTAATTAATTTAATTTAATTATGAAGGTGGATTTAAAGGTAAATTTATTAAAATAAATATCTTGATTAAAGTTAGAAATGTGTACATATTGCCCGTCATTTTCATTTAAAGTGAAACAAGTCGTAACACAGTAAGGATACTGGAAAGTGTTTTTAGAATTTAAATTAATTTAAATTTTTTAAATTTATTTTATTAAAAATTTATTATTTACAATAGTAAGATTATGATTTTCATGAATTTAAAGTGATTAATAAAATTATTAAATGTTATTATAATGTAACGATTTAATATTTAAATTTTTAATTTATTTAATTTTATTAAAAAAAAAAGAAAAAAATTTTAATTAAATTTTGGTATTTAATTTAAATTAAAAATATTTTTCTTTAAAAAATTATTTTTAAAATAGTTTTTATATTATTTAAAGAAATAAAATGTTTTTAAATTTATTTTATTAGAAATTTTATTATTTATAATAATAAGATTATGATTTTTCATAAATTTGATATTAATAATAATAATAATAATAATATCTTTGAGTATCTGTGACTAAAAATTCGAATTTACGCCTTAAAATTAAAAGTATATTTTTTAAAATTTTTACTTTATTTAATTGAATTAATTAAAAAATTAAATAAAAAATTTAAGAAAAAGAAGTAATTTTTTTTTTTAAATTTTTTTTAAAAATATTAATAATTTTATTATTTTGTTTAAATTAGTGTTGTTTTAAAAATTATATATATATATATATATATATATATATATATATATTGTAAAATAATATATAATTCTTGTTTTGAAATTTATTTTATAAAAAAAGTATTATTAATTGTTTATGATTATTTAATATTTAATATTTTATATTAATAAATTTTTATCCGCCTAATTAATTTTTTTAATTTCTTTTTAATTTTCTCTATTTATTTTAATTAAATTAAAATAAAAAAAGATTTTTAGAAAGTTTTGTTTTGAATTAATTTTATAAAGAAGTATTATTAATTGTAGTACGGAACTATATTTAGTATGCTATATTAATTAAATCAGTTTTCTCAATTTAATTATTTTTTTTTTATTTTAATTTTCATTCCATTTATTAAAATTAAAATAAAATAAGATTTTTAAAATTTTATATATTTAATTTCTTTCATTTATTAAAAGATTATTAATTATAGTGTGGTTTACTATAATTATTTAATATGTTATACTAATAAAATTTGTTTATTAATTTAATTATTTAAATTTTATTTATTTAAATTAAAATAAAATAAGATTTTATAGAACATTAAATCTTTCTTTAAATTTAAATTTAAAATATTTTTTATATTAGAATTAATTATTTTTAAATTATATATATATATATATATATATATATATATATATAATGTAATAATATTATAATTTTAATTAAAATTTATTTTATTAGAAATATTATTATTTATAATAGTAAGATTATGATGGATTTCATAAATTTAAAATAATCTAAAAAATTTTAAAATGAATATATTTATGAATATATTTATTTGTATAAAAATTTTTAATTTAGTAAATTAATTTAAAAAAAAAATTTTTGAAAAAGAAATAATTATTAGTATTTGATAGAATTTAAATTTAAAATATTGTATTGGAAAAGATATTTTTTTTTAAAATATTAATAATAAATATTAATTTTTTTTACCTTTTGTATCAGGGTTGATTTAATTTAAAATTTAATTTAAATTATTATCGAATTAATAAGATTTAATTTAATAATTAAGTTAAAGTTACAAATTTATTTAAAATATTAAATTGGAAGAGATATTTTTGGTCGTTTATTAAGTTATCTATTAATTTAATAATTAAATTTAATTTAGATTAATATAATTTAATTAATTAATTAATAAATTAATTAAATTTTATTTATTAAATATCTTGGGGATAAGCTGAGGGTATAATTTATAAATTATTTAAAAATTTAATATTATTAATATAATTGAAATTTTTTTTTTATTATAAAAATTTAATAATTTATATAATAAATAAAATTAAGATTTAAATAATTTTAAAAATTTATTAAATTAAAATTTTTAATTTTTAAAAGTTTGAAATAATGATTAAATTAGTATAATAAATTTAATGTATTTAATAAATATTTTATTTAAAAGAGATAAATTTAAGGAACTAGACAAATTTAATTTAATAAAATATTTATTCGCCTGTTTAATAAAAACATGTCTTAAAGATATTAATTTTAAGTCTGATCTGCTCAGTGAATATTTTTAAATAGCTGCGGTAATTTGACCGTACAAAGGTAGCAAAATCAATAGTTTTTTAATTGAAAGCTGGAATGAATGATTTGACGAGATAAATATTGTCTCAAATTTATTAATGTTAGAATTTTTTTTTTAGTAAAAATACTAAAATTTTTTTAAAAGACGAGAAGACCCTATAGATTTTTATAATTTATTAATTTGTTTAAAAAAAAAAATTAATAAATTATTTGGTTGGGGAAATTATTAAATTTATTAAATTTTAATTTTATAAAACAATAATTTTTGATTTTATGATCCTGATTTTTGGATTAAAAGAATAAAATACCTTAGGGATAACAGCGTAATTTTTTTAGAAAGATCATATTTATAAAAAAGTTTGCGACCTCGATGTTGAATTAAGATGAAATTTTAATGAAGAAGTTAAAAATTTTTAGTCTGTTCGACTATTAAAATCTTACATGATTTGAGTTAAGATCGGCGCGAGCCAGATCGGTTTTTATCTTTAAATTAATAGAATTAATTTTGTACGAAAGGACTAATTAATTAAAATAATTTTAATTTTAGAAAATAATTAATTTTTATTACCTTGGCAGAATAGTGCGATAAATTTAGAATTTATAAATATAGTGATGTTAATATTATAGGTAATACATTAAACAATTTTATTTGTACATAGTAATATTAAATATAATAATAATTTTAGTAATAATCAGGGTATTAATTTCAGTAGCTTTTTTGACTTTAATAGAACGAAAATTTTTAGGTTATATTCAAATTCGAAAGGGGCCTAATAAATTAGGATTTTTAGGTTTATTGCAACCTTTTAGTGATGCAACAAAATTAATAATAAAAGAATTTTATTTTATAAGTAAATTAAATTATTTAATTTATATAATTTCTCCTATAATTAGTTTAATTTTGGTTTTAATGATATGATTAATTTATCCATTTTGTAGAAATTATATAATAATAATATTTGGTTTAATATATTTAATATGTTGTTTTAGATTAGGAGTTTATAGATTAATAATATCAGGTTGATCTTCAAATTCATCATATTCTATATTAGGTTCAATTCGTTCTTTGGCTCAATCAATTTCATATGAAGTAAGTTTAGCTATTATTATAATTATTCCAATATTTATAGTGGATAGAATAAATTTTATAAGTTTAGTTTATTTTCAAAAAGGGGGTTGATTAATTATTTATATATGACCTTTAAGAATAGTTTTTTTATTTAGAATTATAGCTGAGTTAAATCGTACACCATTTGATTTTTCTGAGGGGGAATCTGAATTAGTTTCTGGGTTTAATATTGAATATATAAGTTCAGGATTTATTTTACTTTTTTTATCAGAATATGCAAGAATTTTATTTTTAAGATTTATATTTAATTTAATTTTTATAGGAATAAGAAATTATTCAATTTTTTTTTTTATTAAAGTAATAGTTTTAGTGATTTTAGTTATTTGGGTTCGAGGAACTTTACCGCGATTTCGTTATGATTTATTAATATATTTTTGTTGGTTAATGATTTTACCTTTTTCTTTAAATTATATATTTTATATAATTTTTTTTAAAATTATAGTTTAGATATTTATTAATTATAAATAAGTAAGATAATAGAAAAATAATTCTATCTTATGTTTTCAAAACATATACTTATTCAAGTTCATTATCTAAGAAATAATATTATTTCAAAATTTTATTAATAGAGAATTAATAAAATAAAATGAGAAGTATGAAATTGTTAATATTTGTCCCATTTCTATAAAAGGAGATTCAACTGGTATTGAACCTAATCAGGTTAATATTAATATATTATTAGTAAATAATCAAAATAAAATTTGGTTTAAAGGGTAAAATTTATTTGATTGAAATTTATTTATTTTTAAAAATGGTAGAATTATTAAAATAATAATTGATATTAATAAGGCAATTACTCCCCCTAATTTATTAGGAATTGAACGAAGAATAGTGTAAGCAAATAAAAAATATCATTCAGGTTGAATATGGATTGGGGTAATTATTGGATTAGATAAAATAAAATTATCTGGGTCGCCTAATAAAAATGGTTTAATTAAAATTAAAAAATATATTAATGTAAATATTAATAAGAATCCAAAAATATCTTTTAGTGTAAAATAAGAATTAAATGGTAATTTATTAAAATTACTATTAATTCCTAATGGATTATTTGATCCTGTTTCGTGGATAAATATTAAATGAATAATTATTAAGGCAAAGATAATAAATGGTAAAATAAAATGAAAGGAAAAAAATCGGTTTAGAGTTGGATTATCAACGGAAAATCCTCCTCAAATTCATTGAACTAAATTTAGTCCAATATATGGAATAGTTGAAATTAAGTTAGTAATAACGGTTGCTCCTCAAAAAGATATTTGTCCTCATGGTAATACATATCCTACAAAAGCTGTAGCTATTGATAATATAAAAATTATGATTCCAATTATTCATGGTTTTATTAAGGTGAATGATCCATAATATAATCCTCGTCCAATATGAATATATATGCAAAAGAAAAAAAATGAAGCTATATTTATATGTAATAAGCGAAAAATTCACCCAGAGTTTACGTCTTGTACAATATGAACAATTCTATTGAAGGCTAAATTAATATTGGGGCAGTAATGTATTGATAAAAATAATCCTGATAAAATTTGAATAATTAGAGTTACTCCCAATAATGAGCCAAAATTTCATCAAATAGAAATGTTAATTGGGGTGGGTAATCCAATTAATGAATTATATATAATTTTTAAAGCTGGATAAATTTTTCATGAAGATTTATTCATTAAAATAATATTTGTCGAAGAGGAGCTTTTAATTTATAACAAATGTTTATAATACAAATTATTGAATAATATAAATATATTATAATGAAGTAAGATGATTTATTATTAGATTCTTTATATATTAAATTAAAATTTTTATAGTTTATTTCAAATAAATTATTAATTTTAAATGATTCAATTGGATAATTTAAAATTATTGGGTAAAATTTTACTATAATAATAATAAATAAAATAATAAAAGGTAATGTTTTTAAAAAGTTAATGATTCAGAAGATATAATTAAATGAAAATAATTCATTATTAGCTAATCTTGTAATATATAAATAGATAACCATTAATCCTCCAATTATAATTAGAAAAAATATAAATGAAATTATTGATTTTTTTAAAAAATTTATTTTTAAAGAAATTAAAAAAGTTATTATAATTAAAATAATTAATAAAGTGATAGGGTGAAATTTATTAATTTTTGATGGAATTATTATAATTATAATTATTAATACATTTAAAATTGTTGGAAATATTAAAATTAAATAATTTAATTTATTCATTCAAAAAATAGTTTAAGATAAAATATTAATTTTGGAAATTAATGATATAATAAAAATTATTTTTTTGAAAAAAAAATTTTAAGTACTATAAAAATAAGGTGGGTTAATTTTAATTTACAAGATTAATGTTTTATTTTTATGTTAAACTATTATAGTAACATATATATATATATATATATATATATATTATTATTATTATTATTATTATTATTAAAATTATAATTATTTATTATTATTATTATTTTAAATTTTAATTAAATTAATTAATATATAAAAATTAATTAAATTTTAATTTTTTAGATTAAAGAATTTTTAGAAATTATATATATTTATATAGATTATTTATTCTCTATTTATTTATATTTAATTGGTTGTATTATATTTTGTTTTTTTTATAAACATTTATTATTAACAATTATTAGTTTAGAATTTATCGTAATTTTTTTAATTTATAATATATTTAATATTTTAATATTAATTGAAAGAAATTTATTTTTAATAGTTATTTTAATAACAATAATTGTATGTGAAGGGGCTTTATCTTTATCTTTGATTGTATTAATAGTTCGATTTTACGGGAATGATTATATTAATTCATTAATAATTTTAAAATGATAATATTTTTGTTAATAATTTTATTTATGTTTGTTATATTAAATATTGTTCAAAAGGAATTATTTCAATTAATTTATCATAATTTTTTATTAATTATTATATTTATGATAATAATTCAATTTCCAATAAATAGTTTAAATTATTGAATTAAAATTTATTATATAATTAGTGTTGATTTTTATTCAATAATTTTAATTTATTTAACTTTATGAATTTTTTTTTTAATAATAATAATTAAAAAAAATAATTTTAATTTATTATATATAAATAATTTAAATATAATATTATTGTTTTTAATAATATGTTTTATGACATTTAATTTAATTTTATTTTATATATATTTTGAAATAAGTTTAATTCCTGTATTTTTATTAATTATAGGATGAGGATTTCAAATTGATCGAATTCAAGCTGGATTTTATATAATATTATATACTTTATTTGGTTCAATACCTTTATTTTTTGTAATTATTTATATATATCAAATTTATGATTCGTTAATAATAGATTTTATTGAATTATTTTATATAAATTGGTATTTATATTTTATAATAGTTATTGCATTTTTAATTAAAATACCAATATATTTTTTACATTTATGATTACCAAAGGCTCATGTAGAAGCTCCTTTAAGAGGTTCAATAATTTTAGCTGGGGTTATATTGAAGTTGGGGAGATACGGTTTAATACGATTCTTAATAATATTTATAAATATAATAATTAATTTTAATAAATTAATTTTATTAATTAGTTTATTTGGGGGAATTTTTTCTAGATTAATTTGTTTAAATCAGATTGATATAAAAAAGTTGGTTGCTTATTCATCTATTGTTCATATGAGTTTATTATTGAGAGGTTTATTAACATTAAATAATTGGGGATTAATAGGAGGAATAATAATAATAGTAGCTCATGGATTATGTTCTTCTGGGTTATTTTATTTAGTTAATATTAATTATGAGCGAATTTTTTCTCGAAGATTATTGATTAATAAGGGAATAATTAATTATTTTCCTTCTTTAAGAATAATTTGATTTTTATTATGTTCTTCTAATTTATCTTTTCCACCTTCTTTAAATTTATGGGGAGAAATTATATTATTGAATTCTTTAATTATTTGAGAAAATAAATTAATTATTTATTTAATAATTTTGATATTTTTTAGAGCTTATTATAGATTATATTTATATACTTATAGGCAACATGGTTTAATTAATATAAAATATTATTTTAAAAATATTAGTGTTAATGAATTTTTAAGTTTACTAATGCATTGGATTCCTTTAAATATATTTTTTATTTATATATTCATATTTATTTATTTAAATAGTTTAATTAAAATTATGATTTGTGGAATCATAGATATAAGTTTTTATTTTAAATTCATGTTTATTTATTTAATAAATTTTTATTTAATTTTATTAATTATTTATTTATTTAATATATTTTTATATTTTTATATTAATCAGATTGTTTTATATTTAGAATGACAGATATTAAATATTTTATCAATAAAAATGGAATTATTAATTTTAATTGATTGAATAAATTTGTTATTTATAATGATTGTTTTTTTTATTTCTGTTATAGTAATTTTTTATAGATTAGAATATATATATCATGATATAAATATTAATCGATTTATTATATTAGTTTATATATTTGTTTTATCAATAATATTAATAATTATTAGACCAAATTTAGTTAGAATTTTATTTGGTTGAGATGGATTGGGATTAGTTTCTTATTGTTTAGTAATTTATTATCAAAGAAAAAAAAGATTTAATTCTGGGATGGTGACTGTTTTAATAAATCGATTGGGGGATATTATAATTTTAATTTCTATTGGATTAATAATAATTTTTGGATCTTGAAATTATATATTTTTAAATAGATTTAATATATTAATTTATTTTATATTAATAACAGCTTCATTTACTAAAAGTGCTCAAATTCCATTTTCTTCTTGATTACCTATAGCTATAGCAGCTCCAACACCGGTGTCTTCATTAGTTCATTCATCAACTTTGGTAACTGCTGGTGTTTATTTATTAGTTCGATTAAATTATTTATTAGAAAGTAATTTGTTAATAATTTTTATAATAATAATTTCTATTATTACAATGTTTTTATCTGGGTTGGGAGCAAATTTTGAGTTTGATTTAAAAAAAATTATTGCTTTATCTACATTAAGACAATTAGGTTTAATAATTTTTTGTTTGTCAATAAAATTAATAGAAATTTGTATATTTCATTTATTAATACATGCTATATTTAAATCAATACTTTTTATATGTGCTGGAATTATTATTCATAATATAAGGGGTACACAGGATATTCGAATAATTAGAATAACATTATTTAATTTACCTATAATTAGAATAATGTTTAATTGTGCATCAATATCATTATGTGGAATTCCATTTTTATCAGGATTTTTTTCTAAAGATTTAATTTTGGAGATATATTTAATAAATATATTTAATAAATTTATTTTTAATATATTATTTATTTCTATAGGATTTACTATTATATATTCTTTTCGCTTAATTTATTATTCATTTATTAAAATTCCTCAATTAACTATTTATTTAAAATATTTTAGTTATAAAAGTTATATGGGGATATCAATATATTTATTATTTTTTTTTTCAATTTTTTTAGGTTTAGTTTTAAGATGAATTTTATTTTCTATGAAAAATATAATTTTTTTAACAATTAAATTTAAATTAATAATTTATATATTTATATTAATTGGTATAATTATTGGAATAATTTTCCCTAAATTATTTTTAGAAAAAATAATTATTATTTATTTAAATAATTTTTTTATTTTTTTTAGAATATTATGATTTATACCAATTATATATATATATTGATTATCAAAAATTATAAAGTTTTCTGAAAAAATAATTTTTAATATGGATTTAGGATGAATTGAATATTTTTTAGGAATTGAATTTATAAATTTTATAAATTCAATTTTTAAAATAGATTTTTTTTCAAAAAATTATTATTATTTATTAATTATTTTTTTAGAAGTAGTAGTAATTTTTTTATTTTAATTTAAATAGCTTAAAATTAATAAAGCTTAATATTGAAGATATTAAAATGATATTATATCTTTAAATATTTATAAATTAAATAATTAATTATTTTTATATTGAAAATATAATGTTTTAGATCTAATAAACTATATAAATTAATAATTAAAATAAAAATGGATTTAAACCATAAAATTTGGAAGTTAGAAGTTTCTTATTGTTCATACTTATTTTATTTAATTGGAAATTTATTCAATAAAATTATTAACAATAATTTACCTCTTTTTGGTTTCAATTAATTAAGGATAGGTTTATCTTCATTCAAGTCGAAATTGAATACATTAATTTATATGATACTTAAATATATATATATATATATATATATATATATATATATAATTTAAAATTTAAGATAAATTGAATTTATATCAATTAATTAAAATTGCAAATTTTAATTTTATTTATTATCCTAATAGAGATATTTAAGTTGAGATAAAAGTTGAAATTAAAATTATTAAATTAATATTTGAATGATAAATTTATTTATTTTTAATAAATTTTTGATTTATAGAATAATATAAATAATAATTAAATTGAAATAAATATAAATTAATTTAAGTTGAAAATTTTAATAAATTAAAAAAAAATAAATTTATTTTAGGTAAAATTATATTATTTAATATAGAAAAATTTAAGTTTAAATTAATTATTGAAATTTATTTGATGTTTAATATTTATTAAAAATGAAAATAAATAATAGAATATATATATATATATATATATATATATATATATATATATATATATATATATATATATTAATTAGTATTATTAGTGTAATAGTGGAAATATTAAAAATATTTATAGGAGGGTAAATTTTAAAAGTTAAATAAATATTTTATTAAATAATTTTTTATTTTTTTTTTAGATTAATTAAAAATAATTATTAATGAAATTAAAAATATTAATTAGGATTGTAAAATTTAATTTATTAATTTAAATTATTTTATTCAAGTTAAAGCTCCATTATTTCATTCAATATATAAACCTAGTAATAAAATTAAAATAAAAATTGTTGAAGTTTCTATTCAAAATATATATTTATTAAAAATGTATGAATAAATTATAGGTAAAAAAATTACAATTTCAACATCAAAAATTAGAAAAATAATTCTAATTAAATAGAATTGAATAGAGAATGGAAGTCGAGGAGATCTGAGTGGATCAAATCCACATTCAAATGGTGATAATTTTTCACGATTATTAATTTTTTTAATAGAAATAAATCAATTAAAAATAATTATAATTAATGTAATTAGACAATATACAATGGATAAGAATAATATATTAAACATTATTTAAATTAAATTAAATTTTAAACTTTTTAATCGGAAATTAAATATACTTATTTATATTATTTAAATAATAAGATTATTAATAAATTGAGAAATGTATACAAATAATTAAATATCAATAAAATGTTGATATTATGAGGGTAAGTTTTTAAAGTAAAATTAATATTTGATTAGAATTTTTTTTTTTATTTTTTGATAAATTAATAATAATTAAAATTAATGAAATTAAAAATATTAATTAGGATTATAAAATTTAAATTTATTAAAATTATTTTATTTAAGTTAAAGTTTTATTATTTCATTTATATATTTATATATATATATATATATATATATATATATATATATATATATATATATATTAAAAATGTAAATAAATTATAGGTAAAAAATTATAATTTCAACATTAAAAATTAGAAAAATAATTCTAATTAAATAGAATTGAATAGAGAATATAAGTTGAGGGGTTTAAGTAAATTAATTTATATTCAAAAGATGATAATTTTTTTATTATTTTTATTAATTTTTTTTTAATATTAATTAAATCAATTTATAATAATTACAATTAATGTAAGAAAACAATATGAAATGGATAAGGATAATATATTAAACATTACTTAAATTAAATTAAATTTTAAATTTTTTAATTGGAAATTAAATATATTTATTTATATTATTTAAATAATAAGATCATCAATAAATTGAAATGTATACAAATAATCAAATTACATCAACAAAATGTCAATATCATGATCTAGCTTCAAATCCAAAATGATGATATGAAGAAAATTGATTTTTTATTAGTCGAAAGTTAGAAGTTATAATAAATATTGTACCAATAATTACATGAAGCCCATGAAATCCTGTAATTATATAGAAAGTTGAACCATAAATTGAATCAGAAATTCTAAATGATGCTTCATTATATTCAATAAATTGTAAAAGTGTAAAATATATTCCCAATAAAATTGTAATACTTAAGGCAATTAATCTTTCTCAAAAATTTCTTTTTAAGATATTGTAATGTCTTCAAGTGATAGAAATTCCCGATGTTAATAAAATAATTGTATTTAAAAGGGGAATATTATAAGGATTAAAAGGATGAATTAATTTAGGTGGTCATATTTCACCAATTTCAATTCTTGGAGATAAAGATATATGGAAAAAAGCTCAAAAAAATGATAAAAAAAAAAAAATTTCTGAAACAATAAATAAAATTATTCCTATATTAAGTAATTTTATTACATTAATTGAGTGAAATCCTTGAAATGTTCTTTCTCGAATAACATCTCGTCATCATTGTATAATATTAAAAAAAAATGTTAATATACCAATTATAATTAAATTTAAATTAAATTCATGGAATCATTTAACTATTCCAATTAATGTAATTATTAAATTGATTGCAGTTAATAAAGGTCATGGTCTTAAAGTTACTAAATGATATGGGTGATTATATGATTTATTCATAATTAATTAATTAGTTTCTTTTAAATATAAAGTTCTTAAAATTGTAAAAACATAAGATTGAATAATTGATACACTAAATTCTAAAATTAATAAAATAATTTGGATAATAATAACTGTTCATGAAATTATAGGGTTAGGAGAGATAGCTGTTTCTCTTAATAAAGTTAATAATAAATGACCAGCGATTATATTAGCTGTTAAACGGATAGATAAAGTTGCCGGGCGAATTATATTCCTAATTGATTCAATTACTACTATAAATGGTATTAATATTTTTGGAGTTCCTTGAGGAATTATATGAGAAAATATGAAATTTAAATTATTTTTAAAATTGAAAATTATTAATCCATTTCATATAGATAAAGAAATTCTTAATGAAAAAATTATATGTCTTGATGAAGTAAAAATATATGGGAATATTCCTATTAAATTATTAAGAAAAATTATAAAAAATATTGAAATAAAAAAAATTCTATTAAGGCAATTAAATTTATTAGAAAAAATAATTTTTAATTCATTATATATAATTAAATTAATTTTATTTTGTAAAAAATTTAATTTAGTAGGAATTAATCAATAAATTAGTGGGAGAATTAAAATATTTAAAATTGAAGAGATTCAATTTAAATTAAATATTAATCTAGTTGAGGTGTCAAAAATTGAAAATAAATTATTTATCATTTTCAAATATAATAATTTGTAAGTATTTTTTTTTTATTAAATATTACAGGAATTTTAATAAAATTATTATAAGAAGAATAAGATATTATGATTATATTAAATATAATAAATATTATAATTCAGTTACAAGGTGATATTTGTGGGATAAAAAAATATTATTATTATTTAATTACTTTAAAATGACATTTTAATGTTATAAATTAACTAATTTTTTTCATTAGAAGTATGCATTAATATACTATAATTGATTTAAGAGATCAAGACTTATTTTCAGTCATCTAATGAATAATTATAATGATTTAAGTCATTTAATAAAATTTTTATTGGATGTTCTTTCTACACAAATTGGTATAAATCTATGGTTTATGCCACAAATTTCTGAGCATTGACCAAAAAAGATTCCTGGTCGATTAATTAAAATTGATGTTTGGTTAATTCGACCTGGGATTGCATCGACTTTAACTCCTAATGATGGAACAGTTCATGAATGAATTACATCAATAGATGTAATTAAAATTCGGATATTGTTATTATATGGTATAATTAGTCGATTATCTACATCTAGTAAACGAAATATGTTATTTTTTTCGATAGGATAAATTATTATAAATGAATTAAATTCAGTGTATTTAAAATCTGAGTATTCATATCTTCAATATCATTGATGTCCAATGACTTTAATTGTTATTACAGGATTAATAATTTCATCAGTTAAATAAAGAATTTTTAAGGAAGGAATTGCTAAGAAAATTAGGATAATTATAGGTAAAATAGTTCAAATAATTTCAATTGTTTGATTATGTAAAATTGTTTTATTATTTGATTTATTAAATAATAAAGTTAATAAAATATAAAAAATTAAAAAAATAATAATGATAATTGTTAATATAGCAGTATCATGGAAGAAAATTAAATTTTCTATGATTGGTGAATTAGCGTCTTGAAAAAAAATTATTGATCAATAAGGAATTTCTATTAAAAAAAAAATAATTTTTTATATATGAAATTTAAGTTCATTGCACTATTCTGCCATAATAGAATTTAATTATTATTATTGTTATTATTAAATTATATATATATATATATATATATATATTATATATATATATATATATATATATATATATCTACGTATGATGTATTGGCCATGAAAAATCCTACTTAGGAGAATTCTGTGGTAAGTGGCGAACGGCACATCGCTGTCTACCAAAATGTCATATCGGTCCTTCTGAGGCCGGTGTAGGCAGCCAGAGCGAAGCCGACGGTCTTCGGAGCACTGGGCAATGCTACGACGACAGTGCTTGGGCGACATAATTTTTTAAATTTCTCTCTGACTTCATTTTCGGTTCGAAAATCTCACTCTTTACCCGGAAGTGACGTAATGCAGACAGATTTGCCAAAGTTTTGTCGTGACGTCGCTTCTGGTTTCAAAATCTCAGTATTCAACCGGAAGTGACGTCATACAGGAAAACGTCACTTCCGGTTTATAAATCTCATTTTCCAACCCGACGTGACGTCGTACAGGAAACCGTTACTTCCGGTTTTCAAATTTTACTTTTAAACTGGAAGTGACTTCGGGCAGAGAGATTTGAAAAAGTTTGTTGTGACGTCGCTTCCGATTTGGGAATTTCACTTTTCAACCGGAAGTGACGTATTTCCGGCAGCGATAACATTTTTCGACGAGGATATGACGGATCCGACTCGATATCGGCGTCGGGCGAATACCAACTATATAATTAATTTATATACTGTATGCACTCATTTATATGTAACTATATAATTAATTTATATACTATATGTACTCATATTTATGTGTAACTATATAATGAATCTATCTATGATGTGGCGGCGATTTATGGTGGAGCGTTATTAATTATTAATCGAATCGTCAATTCGCGTGTGAAATTTGTGTTTAGCCGCTGGAGAATTGGCCTCTCGCTCTATTTCACCCGAGTCTCTCGTCCGTCTGTCGGACCCACCGACGTTCAATTGAATATAACGGCTGTGAACTTAATATTATTTAATTCGATCCCTACCCGCAGAGACTCGCAGCCTTGCAGCTTTCCACCGCATATCCAGTTGCCACTGTGTGTCGTGCGTTCCCGGTTCACGAAGAAGGGGATATGTAGACGCAACATGAGACGAAACGATCCGGCAATGCTCTCGGCTCTCGTACCACGAGTATGTCGTGTGTGTGTGTGTGTCTCGCGGAGTTCTCGGTGTGTAATTTCATATCGGCATTTGGATCTTGCGATTTAGCGACTGCAACGTCGCCAGTTCCGGCGGATTAAAAATGTATGCTAAAACCTTCCTTCCCTTCGCTGAAAATAAAAAATAGCCTCTCCAACCAACGTCCCAGAAATATATTTTATTTCACTCGGTGGGAAAATTGCGGTTTTTGCGAAGCGTGCGCAAAACCCATTTCCACACCTTGTGAAATAAAATTTTATTCGATACTCGTGTAAAAAAGTTTACTGAACTCGTGTGATTTCAACACTCGATTTGTTGAACAGTGTTATTTTTCATCAAATTGTTAATAACACTTTGGAATTACTATTATGCAAACTTAATCTTTTCGGCATGTTTAATACCGAATACGCTTTATGTTATGTTTAATGCGCTTTATTTTGTTCAGATTTTTATACCATCGAGAATTGTTTACAATTCCCTCTCACTACTCTGAAACTTACGCGAAGTGAACAATTTTTGCAAGGACTACCTTAAGGAGGGAGTCTCGCTGCGCGCTGAATTGGCATAAGTTCGACAACAATGAGAGAAAATTGCAAGTACTTCTTAATGGTGTAAAAATCTGAAAAAAATCATGTATACTAAAGGTACTGAGAAGATTAATTTTGCATAATAATAATTGCA